>JBCEWE010000386.1:735000-1020000 GCA_039877035.1 Silurus lanzhouensis
AGGCTCTGGGTTACAATGGTTTAGGGTTAGGGTTAGGGTTTTTAGGCTGTTCATGTGGAACCATCTTTAGCAGGGAGTGGTATCCAATAGATGAAATCTCAGAAGTAGGGCATCAGGATGGTGGTATCAGTGGTTTCACAGGAGCATATGTAGCTAAATTAATGGGTATGCTTTTTGTCATGAATCCTGCGTTTGGATTAGGTTTTTTATTTATTTCATTTTTATATGAACGCCGATTTCAGTGCGCAAGTGTCCCAATACTTTCGGGCACATAGTGTGTAACTCCTTTGCAGCAATTCAGTTTATATTTGCAGATAAATTTATTTTATAGAATATTTTATTTAAAATAATGTTATGATGAAAATGTTCTTTTTTGTTTTTTTTTACAATATCAATATTTTGGTGTGCGGCTTTTGTTTTTTGTTTGCCGTGGTTGGAATGAAAAGCTAAAAGAAATGTAATATTACAAAATCTTGCATGATTTTTTTTAGCTCTATAATAAATCTGGTATTTTTTTTTTTTATAATTTAATTGTGCTTAAAAAAACAAAAAAACAACAAAAAAAAACGTGCCATTGTTGTGTCTTGTTCGGGAAAACATAAAAAATTAAACCTACAATAAATCAGAAATTGTAGAATCAAATTGTTTATTATCATTTCTGTTTAAAATATTTAGCAGTGTTTGGAGTTTGAAATAAAAGTATGTCTGCTCCATTTCTTTGCCATTCAAGACCTCTGTGGGTATTGCAGGTTTTAAACAAAATTAATCACCTTGTTAGAAAATCAGTATAGATCAGTATAGACAGCACAAAACACATAAATAGTCCACGATCAGGTCTCGGAGGAGTGGATGGAGAAAGAGCGTTGTTGTGGTGCGGGTTGAAGGAAGCGCTCGAGTCGAAACGCACAATGAGAAAGTCCAAACTCGGCTTTAACTTCCTGTCATTGCACGAGGTTGCAGTGTGTCTTTGCACTTCGCTTTTAGTTTTCATTTTTAAAAATGACTTGCTTATCATAATAAGTCATACTTAAGTCATTGTTGGCTATTTGAGGTTTTGGTGTATATGTGTGTGGCATAGTTAGTTTTCCTGTTCTCTCTGCTTCTAGATCTGTCATTTTGGTTTTGGTGCTTTCGTATATGCAGTGTAAAATGACTCGTGTGTATTACGGATAATAATGATTGCATTCACATTCAGAGTGTTCGATTGAAATGCATATGAAACAAGGAAAGGTCAAATTGACAGAAGCTGTAGGTGTATCTGTGCTTTACTCAAATGTGTTTCCATTTGGGGAGACTTTTAATTTTAACTTCATTCCATTTTAAAGTCAAATATCTCATTTTTTTACTTACATTTTGCAAAATCAGTCTTTTTTATTAGAGCGGATAAAAACGCAACTGGTCAAACACGCGGCAATCCACCAATCAGGGTCGAGAGCAGAACGCTCCATTTTAAACTTGTTTTGATCGCGCTTAGTGTATCTACTCATCACCAACATACAGTTCAGCGTCAGTTCAACAGCAAGCAGAACATTGAGAGAGGAATAAATGATGATGAATCTCCAGAATCAAAACAACACCCGCAGCCTCGATTACACGATTCTTTTTTTTTTTAAGTAGTTAAAGAAGGTTTCGGGCTCATGATCATTTGAATAGAAATCAATCAGTGTTTGAGTCATTAATATCATTCTAATAAAAGATCAGTGTTACTGAGAGTCACATTTGAGTCTTTTCACATAAACTGAGTTGATTATGCAGAGTCTTGTTAATCTCAAAAATGATAATAGGAACATTATAGTTATAATAACTCAAGGGTTCCCTGGTGGTCTAGTGGTTAGGATGCGGCGCTCTCACCGCTGTGGCCCGGGTTCGATCCCCGGTCAGGGAACTGACCCCAGCCAATAGGGTTGCACAAGCTAGTGCACTCTTAGTGCCGGTCCCAAGCCCAGATAAATGGGGAGGGTTGCGTTAGGAAGGGCATCCAGCGTCAAAACATGCGGATCATCAATACGGATGTATACGCTGTGGAGACCCCTAATGGGAGAAGCCGAAAGAAAGTTTTATAGTTATAATAAATCATAGTACTTTGGATACTTAGGCAAATACTTTTGTAATTTTACTGTACGTGTAAAAGTACAATTTTACTTTTACTGGAGTAACATTTTACCGAGTGCATCTCTACTTTTACTCGAGTTTGTGGTTTGTGTACTCCGTCCACCACTGGCCATATTTTTAAAGATTTTTCTCTGAAAGAAAAAAACTCTCCAGACCTTTTAAAAAAAAAAGTTGGAGCTGCATTAGAGATAAAAGTTGACAATATATCATAATATTTTGGATTTACAAATCTCTTTTGTCCATATGGTGTATTTGGCTGGGACCTGGACATCATAAAAGAGAAAAAAAAGAAAAAACTTATAGGCTTTCTGTAATTGCTCTGTAAATTTTGTGGAACTTTTTTTGTTTCTCCCTGCCATGTCAGTCATTTATTTATAAATTGACTATTAAATAAACGATCATGTCCTCGTATATCGACTGACTTTCATTTCTAATTCTGGGGTTGTAGCGTTTAAGCTCTATGGGAGAAGGAGAATGAGAGACTGAAGGAATTAAACACTACTGAAGAAGTATTTAAAATGTTTTGACTCACAGGAAAAGATGAGTGTGTGAAGAGAAGTGCATGCTAAGGCTTGATGTTATTCTTTTGCTTTCCCTCTCTCCCACACACACACACAAACACACTTTTTTTTCTCACTTTGTTTATTTCCTTCTTCCTTTTTTCCCACCAGCTTTATGCCAAAGCTCAGCAAGCCAAACTGGCAGCAGAAGAAGCAGGTGAGCTCATTTGCAATTCATTTACAACACTGCAAAATAAGCACATGCACATTTCCTGTTTGTGTATGGAAATATATATATATATATATATATATATATATATATATATATATATATATATATATATATATATATATATATACACACACACACACAAACATATTATTGCCAAAAGTTTTGGGTCACCTGGTCATAAGTACCTGTGATTTTTGAGCATTGCATTCCACATTTAGTCCCAGTTTGCTCTTATAATTCCCTCCACTCTTCTGGGAAGATGTTCCACTAGATTTTGGAGTGTGTTATGGATATGTGTGCTCATCATCCACAAGGGTATTATGAAAGGCAGGTACTGATGTAGGTAATGAGACCTGGGGTGCAGTCAGCGTTCACATTCATCCCAAAGGTGTTCAGTAGGGATGAGATCAGAGCTCTATAGCAGGCCACTCAAGATCTTCCTCTCCAAAGCATGTAAAGCAGATCTTCAAGGAGCTCACTTTGTGCACAGGGGCATCGCCATGCTGGAACAGGTTTGGGTTTCCAAGTTCAAGTGAATGAAAATTTCATTACATCGCATCTAAAGACGTCCTGTACAATTGAGTGCCTCCAGATTTGTTATAACAGTTTGGAGAAGAATCACATACAGCAGGAAAGGTCAGGTGACCTAATACTTTTGGGATATATATACGTTTAAAATACAAACCATTCCAGGTGACTACCTCATTAATCTAATGAATGCCATGTATAACCAAATGTAGCTATAAAACATATTCTGGGTTATTCAACACTTCACACACATTCACACTCCTTCACTGGTTTATTCTTATCAACATTGTACATTAATACTGAATACATTCGATCTATGAAAGAACATGCATTCTCATAAGGTCGTCACATGGAACGGTTTTCCAACAATTTTGAGGATGTTGATGGGTGTTGAGATCTTGTTGACTGCTTTTCCTTCACTCTTTGTTGCAACTCATCCTAAACCACCTCAAAAGGATTTAGCTCTTTAATAACCCGAAGGTGTGTTTGGGGTCTTTTTTGTGTTATAAAAAATAAAGTATGGTATCACTAAGTGCAAACTAGATAGAATGGCATTTTGCTGCAAAATGCTGTGGTAGCCATGCTGGTTGTCCTCAGATTTGACTAAATCACCAACAGTGTCGCCAGTAATGCAACACCACACCATCACACCACCTCCTTCTTGCTTCACATTCCAGAAACATCTGTTCACACTGTGTACATCTAACAAAGACATGGTGGTTAGAACCCAGAATCTCAAATTTGAATCATCAAGCCAGTAGATATTTTTCCACTGATCTAATGTCCTTTCCTTGTATTTCTTGGCCCAAGCAAGTCTCTTCTGCTTTTTGTTCTCCAGAATAATGGTTTCTTTGCCACATTTCAACCATGAAGGCCTGACTCACGCAATCTCCTCTAAACAGTAGATGTGGAAATATGTCTGCTACTTGAACTTCAAGAAGTCTTTAAATCAATCGGTGGTTTCTGAGGCTAATAATTTTAATAAACGTATCCTCTGCAGTACAGGTAGCTCTTTGTCTACCTTTGTCTCATATTTATATAAATATAAATATGTTCACTGCCACTTTTTGTAGTAAGACCAACGGGCTTATTGAATGACTTTAAGCTGAAGAGCATTTTAGAGGCAGGCAATGCTTTGTTTATAATCTTTAGCTATCCAGTTTTGTGTTCAGTCTGTGCCCATGATAGCATCAGATTCCAATTCTTGGCTGACAGGAGTAAAACCCAATGTGTACCTCTGAAATTGTAGCCTGTCCACCTCAGGGTTGGCTGTTCATCTTTCTGAGATGCCTTTCTTCTCACCTCATTTCTAACGAGTGATTATTATTTTCATTGCTGTTTTCTTCCTGCCAGATTAAACCAATCTGTGAAGAACGTGACCTATTAATATCTAAATATCTTATGAGCATACAACTCTTTTTTTTGCATAATCGGGTGGCGTCAAAAACCTTTGAGTATCTGCATGCATACTGGTGACTAACTGAAGGGAAAAAACGTCATATGGACACCACAAGCCACAAAAACAGCTTTAGTAGCCTTTGATTTTTCCAGGGTCCAGAACTGTACTAGATTAATGAACTCTTTGAGAAATGTCCTCTTAGTTGGTATGATTTTGGTGGAGGTTGTGGTGGTATTGGTGGTGCTGGTGGTGCTGGAGAGCACTTTTGCTGGATGATCCTTCACATTTATTCCCAGATCCGGTAAATTTTAAGACAACTGATTCACATTATTTTCAGCCTCATGAAACTATTTAGTGAACTCTCATGCCCCAGGGTCAGGGCAGAACCATTATGGAATGAACTATGTTCATCTGGATTGTTTTAAAGGGGATAGAAAAAAGGTTATCAGTCAGGAGAACGGTACTGAATTGCTGTAAAATCTATCCAAATTTGGTAGAAAATCAAGAAATAAATGTCCCACCCTCACCCCCAAACAATATACTTTCTTCACTGTCATATTTATGTGTATATATATATATATATATATATATTATATATATATATATAATATATATATAAATATATATAAATATATAATAGAGTTTAATCTTGGGTGTGTTTCATGCAGACAGAGTTTACAACCAGAACATACTTGTGTTGGGAAAGATGCAAGATGAGTGGCTGAATGAGCATGTTAAAGCATGTGAGGTGAGAAACACACTTATACAGACATACACATACACATACAGTTCGGCGTGGTGTGTAGTGGTGGCATGAAACCGAGCAACTGATACCACCCTAAATTTGATTATTTTCCTGCCGTGTTCTAATCTTTTTATGCGGCAGCACTTTTTCAGTAAGTAGAGTTTTTAAATATTAAAGAAAGACTAATTGTATAGTTATATTTACCCATTCATAGTAGATGGTGATGAGACAAAATACTTTCTGCAGTACACAATATGCATCATGATATAGAGGTTTCCAAACAACGTGTCAATGATTGGCACAGTTACAAATCAGTGTTTAAAAATGTATTTGAATTCATGTATGCAATCAAAATAAACATAGACATTTTCTACCAATCTGTAAAAAAAAAAAAGACAATCGATAAGCAAATCTAGTGATATTTTACCTATAAAAAAAATAATAATAATTATATCCAAAAATATATAGATCACCGCATACTTGATCACGAAATCGGTATTATACATTCAATACACACCAGGAAAGCAAGTTCCTGTTAGCACTTATACTATAGCAGCTATGATTTATCTTACTCTACAATAAAAAAAAAAATAGCTTATTAGTGCAAACTCAACAGTTGCTAGTTTTGCGGCAGCTCGGGAGATAATAAAACCCGGAAAGACATTCACAGACGAAGAATATATGAAAGAACCATTCATTCAACGCCACTCTCTCACAGCCAGGCAACACTCCCACGTTTTACCAGGGACAAAAAGGCATAAAGTGCCAACTAGTGGTGCAACCAGGCAACTACCTTACGTCTGCATAAAACAACAAATTGTTTTATATTTATTTAAAGGTCGAATCAGGTAAATTATATTTGGTGGGAGAATGGCAAAAATGACTCTTTTGGTCGTCAAGTTAACAGGTTACTGGGATAGAAACGCATATAGAATGAAGTATTCAAATGAGCACATAAATATAAAGATATTCCTTGAAGTATAGCTGGAACTACGTTCAGAGCTGCTGTTCTAGACCATTAACATCCTCTGAATAATTATATTTAAAAATGTTATAGTGTTTTCCGTTTAAATTTTTCTGTATTTGTGTTCAGATATTCGAGAAACAAGAAGTGGAAAGGATCTGTGTGTTACGGAACATCGTGTGGACTCACCTGAACCACCTCTCGCAGCAGTGTGTGACCAGCGATGAGGTAACACTATACATTAACACATAACTGTGCATCATATTTTCAGTAATGTGCAGTGAATTGCTGTATCTGTTTTGTCACAATTTTGTAGGAGTTTATTTATTGGCCCAAAAATATCAAATGCATTCAACTATCACCTCATACAACATTAGGAAATTTCCTGATTTCCCTGCTCTTTATACAAGCAGCTCAGAGCTGCCGGGTTTTAGTATTTCTATCAACAGAAATTCATCAGTCACATGCTCTCCTTTATTTTGAAACAGCAAGATGATATATATGTAATACCATATGTATGTAATACTAAGAAATTGCTTTTATTGTAGTGAGTTACTGGATGATTCTGAGGCATCAGCAATTGTTTGGGACTGGTGCGAGCTCGTTTTAAACCCCTTACCATTAGTTATAATGAAGCAGTGGAGTGGTGCGCAACGAGAGTTCACTGTAAAACCTTTTATACGAACGCTGATAGTGTAAGTTCTGCACAAAGGAATTTTGGCGTCCCAATTAGGACATGATTGTGTCCCGTATGCTAATTTCGATGAACCAGGGTTCAGCCTTATAAAAGAAGTCCCCAGGTGGTGTTGAACAGGCCACACACCAGAGAACATCAAGGCTGTTCGAGCTGTCATCATGTCTTGCATCGCATTATCGCTGTGTTGAGCCGACAGGGTTTTTTCCAATGATTTTGTACCCACGCAGACAGGGCATAATCATGACGTCCTAATGATGTCATGACACCGAAATCCCCTGTGCGCAGCACTCCCACGAGCACCATTCTTATATTACAGCGAACGCTCATTGTGCACCACTCCACCGCTCCATTATAACTGATGGTGAAGGGTTCTAAACGAGATCAAGCTGGTTACAAACAGTTGCCGACCTCCCTGGTTTGCCAACTCCTAGGTCTCAAATGTCCCGTTTCCTCACGCCACCCTGTATTTTTGGTTATCAAACGGGCTGGCAAAAATGATAGCTTCTTGACACGCCACCAAAATAGGAAAAAGGGTTCTCTGGAGATGACTGAATCATTGCTTTGTAAACACCCACACTTTGTCCATATTTTTGCCCATCTATTTTCTTTAGCATTTATTGGAAATTTTTTGAAGTTTACTATTTTGTGCTAAAGGTTAAAATATACACAACGGAAAAGCTCTCGAAAACTCTCTTAAAGGTTGTGAATGGAAGATTTTTTTACTTATCTTTTGTTTTCCGTCTTTGGTTAACACTATAGGTTTCTTAGTAGACAGATGAATCAATGCATGAACAATTATATCAAAATGCCCCCCAACCCACATCAAGGTGTTTGTTCTCAGAAAAGTCAACAGAATCTGTGGCCCCCGGTAATTTGCGGGTTATCATTAGGAACCTAACTAACAGCAAGTTGCCCTGATATGTCAGAGCAAAAGTAGAACCCCTCGCTACTTTTTTGGGTGATGAAGACCTTCGTCCAATCTCCTCTGTCAGTCATTGAGTCAATTGTTACACTTGCACGAGTCTTTAAGTGCTTGTTTACAGAATGGGGCAGCGGTTTGCAAAGGCAACACAAAACTTCCAAACACAGGAAATGTCTCAACATCCTGTGCGCTTTGTAGTACACGCTGACAATTGATCTGACACTATGTAGGCCTTTAGGTTTTGTGACAGTGCAAGAATGTGATGCAGATGCCACACACACTTTCTAAATGCTAAAAAAGCTGGTTAATTATGTGCACCAACCTCTCACCCTTCTTAATATTTACAATTCAATACAGTGTGTTGTGGGCAGAAATCCATTTAGTGATTGGAATAAATAGATCTAAAAGTTTATTTCTTTATATTATTTTTCTATACTTGTAAACATACAAAATGACTTTAATGCATAGTTCTTTCATTTTTTCCACATTTTTACTTTAAAATGATAAGAGACAAACATATACAGTGATGCTGGCATCATTGCTTGTCCCCTCTATTCAATGCCCTTTAAATAAGGGGGTCTTTAATCCCAGTCTTCATTAAGATGGCATTGTTTTAGTGCCTGTTAGTTCTAGAGATGGAGGTGTGCTATTGGTGTAAGTTTAACTTTGGTACTAGTAAGAATACAAATGAGGTGTGGTCTTGTTGCAAGTAAGTCCCTTGTAAAGGAGACATAGCCGTGATGCCATACAGGCATTGCCTCTTCAATCCTGTAAAGTAGGCAAGGCTGTGATGTTTGTCAATTCCTATAATGGTGTTGCCTTGGTGCACATCAGTTGCTGATGCAGCATTGTTTTTTGTCAATACCTGTAAAAAAATCCTGTAGCCTTGCTGCCTTTCAGTCCCTTCTGAGAAACTGTAGCCTTGCTGCCTGTCAGTCCTTTCTGAGAAACTGTAGCCTTGCTGCCTGTCAGTCCCTGTTGAGAAAGTGTAGCCTTGCTGCCTGTCAGTCCCTGTTGAGAAAGTGTAGCCTTGCTGTCTGTGAGTCCCTGTTGATAAAGTGTAGCCTTGCTTTGCTGCCTGTCAGTCTCTTTTTAGAAAATGTAGCCTTGCTGCCTTTCAGTCCCTGTTGAGAAAGTGTAGCCTTGCTGCCTTTCAGTCCCTTCTGAGAAACTGTAGCCTTGCTGCCTTTCAGTCCCTGTTGAGAAAGTGTAGCCTTGCTGCCTTTCAGTCCCTTCTGAGAAACTGTAGCCTTGCTGCCTTTCAGTCCCTTCTGAGAAACTGTAGCCTTGCTGCCTGTCAGTCCCTTCTGAGAAACTGTAGTCTTGCTGCCTGTCAGTCCCTGTTGAGAAAGTGTAACCTTGCTGCCTTTCAGTCCCTGTTGAGAAAGTGTAGCCTTGCTGCTTTTTATTTACAGTAAGCCCCCATAAAAGAATTCCACTATAAGGAAGTCAAAGCTTTGATGCCAATCTGTACTCATAATGAAGGTGTGGCTTTCTTTCCAGTCAGTCCCCATGAAGGAGACCTTTTTTCCTAAATATAAAAAAGTCATCATCAATTGCAAAACTATAAAACTTAATATAAAACAGTTTATTACACCAACAAGTACACAGGAAATGCAAAGCAAAAAAACAGCAATGCAGCTGAAGGACATAAAGTGTGTTAAAAGGTTTGAGCCACAGAGAGTTTTTAGAGCCTCAATGCACCTTGGAACACATTTTGCAAGTCTCAGGAACAGAACTGAATTGATGAGCACCGTTCTTGCAGAGATATTCACGTAGTTGGGGGTTTTTCATGACGGTGGTCGGAGGACGTAGTCAAGTGGTCGTTTTCTTTAGGATAGAAATGTTTCATCATATGTCAGAATAGATTTGTACTGACATTTTACTGGAGTGAAATTCAAAGGAAATAAATGCCCCCCAGGGCAATTCATCTGTGAGTAACATTAGGAATGAATAGACAAAGTACAGTGAAATTATGAAACGTGTGTAAACAGTAAATGTAGCAGTGCAGACATGTTGGTTCAGCCGACCAGGTCGTGTCTTGCACACTCTACAAAACTTTTCTTTACAGTCTATGAGCAAAAAAGGTCAAGGAAACTCTTGTTAAAACAAAGAGTCATCCCTGTGAAGGGTGTTCTAACGCCCTGAGGTTTTGCGAAACACTAGTGACTCGTTCCACATGTTACTGTTTCACAAACATCCTTATGCAACGTAGTGCACTACACACTGTATGATATAATAATATAGTCTGCTTTTGTGATATACCTATTGTATATAAGATTCTGAATATGTTTCTTTGTTGTTTCTTTGGTGTGTGTGTATGTGTGTGTGCAGCTCTATGAGGAAGTTAGGAAGTCTCTGGAGCAGTGTGACATTCAAGAAGACATTGAGCACTTTATCAACTTGAGGAGGACTGGAGACAAACCTCCAGGTGATTCACACACACACAATGCCTTCACACACAATTCTTCCCATGGATTTGGTGAGCATGAGCGGAGTTCAAACTTGATCATCCAATCTCCCCTCTGATCTGATTGGTCCACAGCTCCCGTACCATACGAAAATTTCTACAGCAATCAGAGATCGTTGCCGAACAGACAGCCGCCGTCCGTCACCAGGTGAGTCGGCGTCACCTCCTGTTGTTAAGCTGCGTTCCTATTTACCTATAATCTGAACAATAAGTAAACAACTGGAATGTGTTGTGTTCTGCTTCAGGAGAGGAGCTGCACCGCCATTGCCCACCTCAGGAGGTTTGAAAAATACACACGTTTGTATTTTCTGATTAAATGCTGGATCATGTTTAAATCTTTTAATTAAAGCATAATTTGGATATTTTTCCTAGGTGATGTGGTGTATTCGACTATAGATGAGTCAGGATACAGTGTAATTCGATATTAAGAATGCACAAGGTAAGCCATACAGTAACAGATATTAATGAATGTTTCACAATGCTAATGCAATGGAAATAACCAGTTAGCAAAGTGCAAGCTACACGACTAAACCATTCCACAATCGTCTCAAGAGTCCTCAGGCTCATTTGTAGATGAACGCAAATCATCGCAGCAAGCTAATATCGGATAATCGCAAAAGAAATGATTTAGAACCGGATAATCATTAATAAGAAAAAAAGCTAATACCGGATAATCATCAAGTTATTGACTATGAAAAAAAATTCATGAAAGAAACTAGTTAACATCGGATCATCGTAAAAAGAAGCTAGTTAACACAATCATAAAATGAGCCAGTTAACTCTGGATTATTCCTAAAAGGTAGCTAGCTAACATTAAATAATCGTAAAAGAAGCTAGTTAACACCCAGATAATCATATAAGAAGCTAGTGAACACTCGATAATTGTAAAATAAGCTTTTTAACACAATCATAATAGAAGCCAGACATCCAGATACCACACAGATAACTATAAAACAAGCTAATTTACACAATTGAATTATAAAACAAGCTAGCTAACACTGGGTTCTTACTGAGGAGTTGTATGTAATGGACATGTTTAGCTAGCTAAGTTTATATGCTAACAAATGAGTTTATAGCATGCGGCCACAAGCAACAATGTAATGCAAGAGAATTCTACACCCTCTATGAGATTCTCTGAGGTACTCCGAGTACTATGAGTACTGAGTACCTATGGCTAGGCCATAGCTTAGCATCATTTAGCCACATAGAATGCAGAACTATGAGTTTAATAATTTAAAAATTAAAATTTTCCAATATGTATTGGCATCGCTATCTACACGTAGTCCCAATTTGCTCATATTTTCCTCCACTCTTCTGGGAAGATGTTTCACCAGATCAGTGCTCAATCAGACACATGGGTGTTAGTAAAGGCAGGTACTGATGTAGGTGAGGAGGACCCGGGGTGAAATCAGTGTTCCAGTTCATCCCGAAGGTGTTCAGTAGGGATGAGATCGGAGCTCTATAGCAGACACTCAAGATCTTTCTCTCCAAAGCATGTAAAGCAGATTTTCATGGAGCTGGCTTTGTGCACAGCGGTATTGTCACGCTGTAACACGTTAGGGTTTCCAAGTTCAAGTGAACACCAAATTTTATTTTACCGCATCTAAAGACGTCGAATACAATTGTGTGCCTCCAGATTTGTTAAAACTGTTTGGAGAAGAACCACATATGTCTACTGTAGAAAAGAAATGTGAGAAACTCAATAACTGGTTCAGGAGAATGTATAAGGATGTAGACAGTTTGCACAATGCTGAACTGGCAGAAATATGCTTCATTAAACCAAGATGGTTATTTTTAACTGTAGATATCAACATTATTATAGTTTATTATTACGAGTATCAATAAGTAATAAATGTCATTTGTGTTTGTTTGTTTGTTTGTTTGTTTGTTGCAGATTATCTTCCAGGATGTGTCAATGTTAACTGATTCATGGGTCGTTCAGTTGGTGTCACTTTGAAATCAGTCCTACCTTCAGCACATAATAATAATAATAATAATAATAATAATAATAATAATAATAGGCGAAAAGACCGTAGAGCAACAGTAGAGTAAGAACATCACACTGTATTCCACTACACTGATCCAACAATTGTGTAACTTATTTCCTTTTTTTTTGTTGTTTTTATTATCATAATCGTACAATAATACAGTAATTAAACCACTCTTATGCAAATTTTAAATTATCTTCAGTAGATGTGCTAAAAAATATATGATGTAAATATACACTGGAGTGTACTCTTTGGTAGGCGTGTGTTCGTTTGCGGGTTCTGTCTTGTTAGCAGGTTGTTCTGCGAGTGTCATGAAAGACACGGTTGTCTTTATTTAATTTATTTTTTTACTATATACGATTATTTAAAAGTTGTCCCTATTTGCTATCAGCTATCTCCGAATGGCCCACGTGGTAAAGCGATGTACAAAGGATCATTATCTGAAAAAAAACAAAAAAACAAAGACATTCTTGAGGCTTTCTTCTGATACCATTTTGTGATAATATCGAACTAATGGATGGAATGTGTTATGAAAATTCCAGGAAAGGTTTTGCATTTATCTGTGTTACAGACGGAAAGTGGCGTGAACGATTGTTGTGATTTGAATGAACGCTGTGCTGTGTGTTGCACCGCCCTGTACTGCCTGCTTTAATAAAATCCGATTGTCATCGTCGTGTCGTGTCCGATCTCTTCTGGAGAAAAAAAAGCCTGACGTGTGTGATGGATGAGTGACAAACGGATGCAGATAATCCTGTAAGTGCAAATGTAAAAAAATGGCGAAAATTCAAGCCAAAATGAAAGAGGAAGAAATACAGATCAGAACCTGAAGGTAGAGCATGAATACCAGCTCATAATATAGAAGTATAATATAATTATAATCCCGATATAATTAATGGGAATGGGAATCAGGAGTTACAGCAAAGATGTACAGTCGTTCGGTACAGTAGATGTACAAAATGAAATCAATTAACGGTTCACAAACTTTCTACCATTGCCCGCTTTAGAGGGGGGATTATCAAACTCCACCCCAAAACATGGTAATGAAATACTTCAAGTTCAAAAATGTCTAATTTATTGAAATATCAAGTTCTAAATCAATAACATTTCATAGCATCAATTTCAAAAGTAGAGAAAATAAAAGTTTAGTTGTGTTTGGTACCATAACTGCTGTTGTTTTCATTATTTAGAGTGTGTTTGTGGAGGTTTGTGAAGATTCATTCAGCCATAAGGGTGTTAGTAAAGTCAGGTACTGATGTAGGTGGGTGTGAGGAGGCCTGGGGTTCAGTCAGTGTCCACATTCGTCGGTATTGTTTATAGCAGGAGATCTTCCACTCCAACCCATAAACCTCATGTTCACAGAGCTGCTTTGGGAACAGATTTTGTGTCTCCTTGTTCAAGTGAAAGGAAATTAAACGCTACCTCATCCAATGACATCCTGAACAATTTTGTTCCTCCAACTTTGTGCTAAGTTTGGGAAAGAACCACAAATGGCTGGGAAAGTCAGATGTCAGGTATATACAGTTATGTAAAGTATTTCAGTTCTGTTCAGGAATCCAGAGGAACCTACAGCCTCCGTCCGGCGCATGCGACGTAAACGTTTTGCCGTGAGGGAAAACCCGGGTCTGGACAGTACAGTGATCTCTGATGGATGTCTTAAAAAAGGCACACTTCCCCTCTCTCCAGGGGTCAGAGTTTGCAGACGGCATGGCCTTTAAAACCTGTAAGCCGTGAAAGGACCCGAAAACCTGCACCGGCTCTGAAGCTGGATGTCCAAATGAATGATGCTGTGATTGTTCATAAACTTCTGGGTCCAATCTGGATTTTTTGTCTGGACTCTTTGCGGGACTGTCAGTGCTGCTCGGCCATAATTGTCTCTTCACGCCTGTGTTGGTGTGTTCTGACAGGATTGTGTGTGACCACTCCTCTTCCTCCTCTGGCGGTGTGTGATCGAGAAGAGACTCGAGCCATGTTGGTTGTAGATCCGTATCGAAATGCCATTCGGGAGACTCAGCGCACGGGAACGAGTGTGAAGGTGGTGTGAAATCAGACAAACAATCAGAGGTATCTTCAGGCTGTGATGTTAATACCTTGAAATGGATAAATAACATACAGGTTAGGTCACTGTACTTGAGGTGATAGGGCTAACTGTGGGAGTCAGGGCGCCCCCTGGTGGAAATACCTCACTTTCTTGACTTGCGTTCATTTCTAAATTTAGCGTTATGACCAGAATCTATTCAAATAAGGCTAATCATTATTACAAAAATGCAGATCAAGTATACGTACATACAGTACCAGAGATGGAAAGTAACGAATTACATTTACTCACGTTACTGTAACTGAGTAGTATATTTGTGTCGTTCTACTTTTTTATGTAGTTTTTAAAATAAAACAAATAAAACTATATATATTTAGCAAACAAAAATAATGCATATAGTACCAGTCAAAAGTTTGAAACAGAAAAGATAAGTCAGGCCAGAAAATCTGTATTGTCTGTATTGTCTTGTATAGTCTGTTTTTGTCTTGTTGTGTCTGTTTTGTCATGTATAGGTTTTTATTTATGTCTGTACTTTTGAGAGTCACTAACAGCTGGAACCAAATTCCTTGTGTGTGTCAACACACTTGGCCAATAAACCTGATTCTGATTCTGATTCTGATCAAACGCATAATGAAACAGGAAACATCACAGAAAAGTAAGACTAAGAGCTACCTCTGCTGCAGAGGATTTATTAGAAATACTTGCCTCAGAAACTGCCAATTCACAGCACCTCAGATTAGCGCCCACATAAATGCTTTTTAGAGTTCAGTGGCTGACATATTTCAACATCTATTGTTCAGAGCATGTTCATGGTCATAATTTCAATGTCGTCACTATTCATATTAAAAACAATCAAAATAAACCATTGAATATGAAGGTCTGTGGAAAAACTCACTGTTATTTGCAAGAAGCTAAAGAGAGAAAGTGGGAAAAACCGATAAAAGACAGAAAGATAAGAATAATAGATAACTGGGAAAAGAAAGAGAAAGAAAAGACTTACTTACTACCTGTAAATTACCACTTACAAAACACCAGCATGTCATCGTTTATTATTTTACCGCACACTGCATTCCTTTTAACAGGACACTGGTCACATATTCTTAATTTCTACTCCAAATAAATCACAGATACAATCATGAGCTTGTTCTGACTTACATCCAGTACAGCAGCATAGGTCTCGGCCTGTTTGACCAACTCCTTCAGCTGCACGTTCTTCTCCTTCAGGGCTGAGATCTCCTCCTGCTTCTTCTGCACGCAGATGTGGAGCTTTACATAGACAGAAAGAGGAAACCATTATTCAGGGGGCGACATGAACTCCAGAAACACCACAGGCAGATTAGAGGATCTTACCTACCCAATAACATCTCAAATAGACCCAATAACATCTCAAAAGGACCCAATAACATCTCAAATAGACCAAATAACATCTCAAATAGACCCAATAACATCTCAAAAAGACCCAATAACATCTCAAATAGACCAAATAACATCTCAAAAAGACCCAATAACATCTCAAATAGACCCAATAACATATTAAATACAGATAATGAGTGATGACATGTATGAATGTTTTCTTCCTGTCTGTCTCACTCTGTCTCTCTCTATTTTTTTTACTCTTTCTCTTATGTTCAGTCTCTCACCTGTCTGTTCCTCTCAATGGCGTAATCCAGGTAATGTTCAGCAGGTTCCACTGCATCCATCATGATCTCCTCTGCTGATTTAGATAGGATGGAGTCGTCTCTGGAATATAAACAAAAATACAAACAAATGCAAATGAAATTTAAAAAATAAATGTTTCGCCTTTTCATAATCAACAAATAGTTTAAAGACCCTTTCAGTATTCAAAAAAAAATTGCAAACACAAAGCAAACAAACAATTTAGAGAAAAATGTGTCTTTCTTATCAATCAGTGGAACCAGAAACAAACAAATAATTTATATCAAACAAATAATAATAATCAATAAGCAAATAAACAAATCAATACCCAAACAACCAAACAAATTCATTCATAAGCAAGCAAACAAACAAAACAATAAAGCAAAGAAAGAAACATACAAATTAATAAGACGCAAACAAAAAAGTTAATTCATTTTTAAAAAGAATGAATGAAAACTGCAAAACCAAACTTCGTTGTTACCTTATTGGAAAAGCATCTGTGTGTGTGTGTGTGTGTGCGCGCGCGCATGCTCGTGCATTCCAACAGACTAAACAGACTGTAATGATGACATTAGAGCTGCACGCGCTCCTCTCGGCTCCTCCCCGGCGGTTGAGAAGAGCGGCTGCAGCGCGCGCCGTGGCGGTTGCGCCGTTGCCTGGTTGTCGGGTCGCCAGGCGCGAGCCCCTAGTGACGCCGCGCTCGAGCTCACTCCGCGCGCGCCTTGCGGCATGGTCCAGTCGAGTTTCGCGCTCACAAACAAACCAACAAACAAACAAGATCCCTAAAGAACCTTTCCGTAAACGTGTCACATATGACATCATACAGACGGTTTGGTCACAACTTTTTCTTTGAGATTAAATAAAGAAATGTACCGATTTGAGATGATTGAGTGTGTAATTTATTAGCAGTGGTGCACAGTAAAGAAAGAAATTAATTCTTTATTGAAATTAAGTAGTTTTTCCGTGTATCTCTACTTTACTCATGCTGGGAGTAAAGTGGGCAATAATTTACTCCTGCTATACAGATCTGACCTCAACCCTACTGAACATCTTTGGGATGAATGTGAACACTGGCCTCCTCACTCCAGATCTCCTCACTCCAGATCTCTTCACTCGCCTCCTCACTCCAGACCTCCTCACTCCAGATCTCCTCACTCCAGACCTCCTCACTCCAGGCCTCCTCACCCTCACCTACACCAGTGCCTGACTTTACTAACACACTTGTAACTGAATAAACAAGCACTCAGAAATCTAGAGGAACATCTTCCCAGAAGAGTGGAGGCTGTTGCAAATGGGAGTAAATGCAGAATGGGATATTATCAAAAAAACACACACAAAAAAACACATTTTGTCCATATAATCATTTGAAGATACACAAAACCAAATGTTTTGATAGGTATTAGTACATCTATATCTTGTCAGACACTCTGAACCTTCTTACATGCTGATATAAGAAATAAATGTACACATTGCAAGTATATTTAGTTTCATTTCTGCAGCCCAGCTATTTATAAGGTTAAAAAATAAACAATAAAAGGGTGAATATATAAAACAAACCCATCCTACCCATGTCCAGCTTGGACCCAATACTGGGTTTCTGGGGGGTCATTTTTCAACCTTGTATTATTTGTGTGCATGATTAATATGCAAAAGTTCGGAAACACCTCGTCTTTTATAGTCTTTGAAAGACACACACATGTTCCCTTTATTTCCATGCAACTTTATCTTTATTTAAACAAATATACAAATAAGCATAAAATACAGCTTCACACACTCTTTAACAGGTTGTTTCAACCAAAATACTTTGCTATGCCTCATGTAAAACTTGCCAAAGGTCTTCTTTACTAGTTGGAGATTTCTGACTTTGTGATCCAGTTCATCCCAGAGCAGTTCATTAGGGTTTAGGTGCAGAGACTAAGCAGGAAATTCAATGATAGAGATCACTCCAGACAGCGTGTACAGAGCTTGGACATATGCTTCGGCTCATCGCCTTGTTGTATGGTGAAGTCGGTGAAATTATTAACCATGAGACATCATGTGAACATGCCCCCCATATGGCAGATAGGCTGATAATGTGGCAAAAAAAAAAAATTACTGTAAAACAAAAGCCACATGACCAACATATGAGCAAATGAAACAAAATTTACATTTCACAATTCTATCATGTGACAAGAATTCAAGTGGTTGTGATTAAATAATGTGATTTCTAAACCTATGCGTAATTGCTGTGCGAAATGATTGTGTAATTACTATTTGAATAAATTATTTCATGTAATTATTGTAAGAAAGGATTACCATTCAGTTGTAATTCCACGCTTCACCACTAGAGGCAGACATGTGTATATATACAGTATTAGTTTGATAATCAACATTATTCACTTTTCAGTACGTAACACAAATAATTCATAAACAGAGATATCTTGTATTTGCAGACAGTAATGTATACATTAAAAGGAATGTCACATCAATAATACTGACTTTTGTGTTAAAATACAGTTTATTTTCTATTCGGTTATATTTATACAACACTAGAAAAATTCCTTTCCAATCACTAGCTTCATGCTAATCCTCTTAGCACCGAGTTTCACAATCGATCCTGATGTAAATGTTTTAAGTATCCATGCTGTTTCTATATACACACTGCTCATACACACACTTGAAGAGCTGAAGTAGTCTTTAGAGCTTTTTTTTGGATTTAGTCCACTTTCTCAAGTCCTCAGGATGGACTGTTCAGCGTGGAAGTTTCTCAGATTTAATCAACTCCAGAATGATCTGTATGGTCTTCTCATCTGAGAAAAGAGCACAAAAATCTGTGAGGTGAAATTTTGACTTGTAAACTGTGCATGATTAAATAATATATTCATTAATTCCTATTAATTATACAACCTATTTATTTATCTTTCTGCAGGTGGAGCTGGACATAATCAAACCCTTTCAATATGGGGTAGAGACATCTGACTGTGTTTCAACTGCATTTGTATAGCTCTTTTAACAACAGACATTGTCCCAGATTAATGAGAATGGACATTGTCCCAAACAAGTGAGAATAGACATTTCTCCAAACCAGTGAGAATGGACATTGGCCAAAATCAGAACAAATGGAAATTGTCCCAAACCAGTGAGAATGGACATCGTCCCAGATTAGTAAGAATTGACAATGTCCCAAACCAGTGAGAATAGACATGTCCAAACCAGTAAGAATGGATATGGTCTGAGATTAGTGAGAATGGACACTGTCCCAAACCAGTAAGAATGGATATGGTCTGAGATTAGTGAGAATGGACACTGTCCCAAACCAGTAAGAATGGATATGGTCTGAGATTAGTGAGAATGGACACTGTCCCAAACCAGTAAGAATGGATATGGTCTGAGATTAGTGAGAATGGACACTGTCCCAAACCAGTAAGAATGGACATTGCCAATTGATTTACAATTACGCTCTGGTGAAAATGTATGCGAGCTCAAAACATCACCACACGCCAACTCCGAGTTTCCAGTCTGAATAAAACCCAAACCCGGGATTATTTAAAATCAGGTGTGACGTACCTTCCAGACTGAGTTTAGGATTTGTTAGCTTTCTCTCCAACAGCGAGTCGAGGAGCCCACGCAGGTGTTTGAAGATCACACCGATTCGGACCGGGGCCTTGAGGGAAAGAGTAACATAACAATTTGATATCTATTATCTATATTTGAGTGTCATATAAAAAAGAATGGGCTTCCCCTATCAAGTTTGCTTATAAAATGATAAAATGATAAAATGAAAATACGGAGAAAATGTAAGAGACATGAAGCCAGAACAAATTAAATGCAGGTAAATAAAACCACCCGTTTCTTCATACAGGATGATAGAATGAGCTCTGAAACTAGAAATAATCTTAACAAATAGGACGAGCATTGTAACGGTGAGACAGCACCCCCTGGTGACTTGCATACAACTGAAGACACAGTGACGGGGACAAACCTGGAAGTGAATCCATCCGTCCACTGAGACGAGTCTTTCCCTGTGCTGAACGTCGATGTCACCCCCAAACAGCAGGAGAGGGAACGGAGATGTGAGGGTCGTATCACGCAAATACACCTTCGAGTATTTCACCTTGTGTGTCAAAAAGCACAACATTAGTTTGTACATATTCAGCGTTGGAAAAGTGAATAAGCGTGTGTGTGTGTGTGTGTAACATTGTACATTAGGGTTCTCCATAACTGAGGCGTTGCGATTCGCATATCCAACGATGTGATACGTTAAAAGATACATATGAAGCAGCTACCGATGCGATACGATTCACCGCTTTTGCGATCCGGAGTGACACGTTTTTGATTTGATTTAACATGATGCGATTTAGTGAAAGAAATATGATGCATCAACATGGTACGCTTTTATTTCTTTAGTACAATCAGACGGCGAATCACAAACTTACTTAAGTGCCTTCTGACCTCTAACAGGCCTTTGTAGTGTGACAGAAAAAAAGATGTAATAAAACCAGATGCTTTTTTCCTGTTGTGTCTGCAGGAAGATGCAGCTCTACCTCTGCCATGTTAATCTGTATTCTATGTGACTCTCAGGACACGCTGTTGCGATACGTCATGGTTAAGTATCAGCGGTGGTGCTGAGAGAACGCGCTCGAGAAACAGTTTCACAAGGAGGAATCGAATGAAATAGTGGTCACAACTTATTGGTCACTTAATAAATCTATTCTTACTGTTTTGAGACATGTCTATTCTCACTGGTTTAAAACATTGTCAATTCTTAGTAATCTGGGACGATGTCTATTCTCACTGGTTTGGGACATTGTCCTTTCTTACTGGTTTGGGACATTGTCCATTTTTACTGTTTTGGGACGTGTCTATTCTCACTGGTTCGGGACATGTCTATTCTTACTGGTTTGGGACATTGTCAATTCTTACTAATCTGGGACAATGTCAATTCTCACTGGTTTGGGACTTGTCTATTCTCACTGGTTTGGGACATGTCTATTCTTACTGGTTTGGGACATTGTCAATTCTTACTAATCTGGGATTATGTCTATTCTCACTGGTTTGGGACATGTCTATTCTCACTGGTTTGGGACAATGTCAATTCTCACTAGTTTGGGACATGTCCATTCTCACTGGTTCGGGACAATGCCCATTCTCACTGGTTCGGGACAATGCCCATTCTCACTGGTTTGGGACAATGCCCATTCTCACTGGTTTGGGACATTGTCCTTTCTTACTGGTTTGGGACAATGTCCTTTCTTACTGGTTTGGGACAATGTCCTTTCTTACTGGTTTGGGACAATGTCCTTTCTTACTGGTTTGGGACATTGTCCTTTCTTTCTGGTTTGGGACAATGTCCTTTCTTACTGGTTTGGGACAATGTCCTTTCTTACTGGTTTGGGACAATGTCTATTCTCACTGGTTTGGGTCAATGTCTATTCGTCTAGTAATAAAAGTATAGCGCATCTACTAATAATTAGATAGAAATAGTTTGGAACTCCAATTGGAACTCATATACGTCGCCGGGCAAAAGTATTTAAAGCCTCTGCAAACTAATTTTGTTTAAATGTAAAATTAAATATGTAGAAATCGTAAGTAAGAAATGTGTATATTCGACTACGTGATTCAGATTTCAATATGGCTACTACTTATCGCTCGGTGTGATGCACGCTATCGTACCTTCTCCTGGTAGAGCAGCCAGCCGTGTCTCTGGAGGTTACGGTTAACGGAGGACGGATGGACCTGTGCCTTTCCCTGCGGCGTCTCCACAGTACAGGCTATGCGCTCCTCTGGGAGGATGGAGGGTACAGGCAGGATGCGCCCTACGTTATCATATACGCCCGCACTCAGAACCGCCACTACGACCGGGGCTTCCTGTTTGGAGTATAAAGGTTGAGAGGATCCACTCAGGCCGGTCTGCTGCACCATCCGGATGAGTTCCTTCTTCACACTCTGAGCACAAGGACACAGACATTTGTGATGTTGAAGAATCTTCATTCTTTGGTATGTGGAATATAAATGATTAAAAAAAGGGAATCTTGTGAGGGAAAGACCTTTAAAAGCTGCTATACATTTGTGATATCAGGAACCAACTTGTTATATCATTATATATAGAGAGATTTTTTACAAAAGCAATACATTATCAATACATAAACGCTGGAACTTCTGGCAAAAAGAAAAGTGAGGATAAAAGGCTCAGGTAGTAATCCAGTGGTTTAGGCATTGGACTTTGGATCAGAGGACCAAAAGCTGAAGTAAAAGCTCAGAACTGCACACCCTGAGAGATTATTTATTCCTTATGCATCTATCAGGACACACATTGCATTATGAAGTGGCTGCAAACATCCATAGTGTTTTTTACCTCGATGGTGATGAGAGCGGTTCGGTTCAGGAAGTGTTTCCTGCAGTAGGACATTTCAGCACGCTGACCATCGCAACGTGCCTTTAGCCACCTATCAGGAAAGCAACCAATCACATCAAACACCGATGTACACTTAGTGCTGTACTGGAGCTACAAGCGTAATGTAGCCTAGTCATTAAGGTCTATAAGAACAAGCGTACAATCTTCTGGTCTGAATCATGCAAAATAAAGAAGCGGAGAATAATCCAGAAGGCAATACGTGCACAGAACCCTTTATGCTGCTGGATTTAAGAACTCACCCCTGGTAGGCGTTAAAGATGGTCAGGTGATCAGAGTTGGCTGTTGCTATAGCATCTTTGGCCAGGTTGGCCTCCTCCTTCCTGTTCATTGGAGTAGAGAACGGAGACTTCTCTGAAATGGCGGCTGCGATGGTAGCCTGCAGGTCCATGAAGAAAGATGTCATTTAGAGATCGGATTTTTATACTTTCATACACGACACTATAGTTTCAATATGAGCTGGAAAGCTACAAAGACAGGAGGCTAAATCAAATTTTTACAAAGCAGAGTGGGCGGGGCTAGTGACCTCAAAACGTGAAATCCCACCAGTGATATTGACTATAGCTTAGGTGTCCCCACTTTTTTTTTTTGTGTGAGGGTCACTTTTTTTTCCCCTTTTAAAGGAGTCGTCTGTAACGGAAAATGGGTCGGAGTGACTACCGGTATTATTGTGATGATTTTATTATGATTTTTTATGTATTTATTCAGGATCCTAATTCCAGATTAGTTTATTAATTTGTTCTGCACTGTACACACAAATAATCACTTTTCAAGAGATGCATCACCTATTAAAAGAACATTATTACAATCATAATGAGCATTTTTTATATTCATTGCTTTTTAAATTATAACATTTACTTATGAATATGGTTGGTGGGTGAATCAATCAAATAATTAGGCTACTTCAATAACTAGAGGTCAACCGATTTTATCGATACTGATAGCTAGGTTGGAAGATACTCGCGGATAACTGAATAATCTGTTTAATTTTATTTATATTTAATAAAAAATACAAACAAATAACACCGTGTAAATTAGTACTGTACTTATTACCAAAAAAAAAACAAAAACCCAGTTCTAAATCATGAAAGTGCGCTAAAGAAAATAAACATGAATATCTTAATTAATAGATCTAACTATATAATTAATAAATTATAAATATATCGCGCTCCGTGCAGCACGCAGTCTCGCATGCAAAAACAAACCGCACGTAATGTCAGTGATTCGCCTCTAGAGGCCGCTCTCGTAAAAACAGCAGACTGGAAAACGGGAAAACTATCAGTATGTATTTTTGCCGATAGACATTCGCTCCAGTGCAACTATCGCCATTGTTCAGAAGGCAGTTCCATAGTTTTAGGACCCCTGCTATAGATGGTGTAGAACGTAAGGTTGTGAGTTTCAATGGCCAGAAGCGATAATTGTAGCGGTGTATTGTCTTAGTTTTTTTATACAGACGTATATTTTACGTTTCCCTAAAACAGAAAACTTACAACCGGCTCCAGACAGCCCAGGATGGCACCAAAAATGAGCATCTTGCCGATCTTGGCGTTGACGGGCAGCGAGGCGAGGTGAAGTCCGAGCGGGGTGAGTTTGTAACTCTCCCTCTGACATGCCCCGATCTTTCGTAACATGCTCACAGCGTTACACACGGCCTGCTGGGGCGGCGCATCCAGGGCTTGAGACAGGAAGTCCTCCGGTGAGCCGTACTCGCACTTCTAAACACACAAAAACACACAGTGGACCTTAACAGAGTCGGGAGACGAGTGAGTGTCGTTATAGATTGGGGGTGAAAATCAATTGGTGTAGAAAATAGCATCACGTAGGGTGTGTGTATAAAAAAAAACATTGGATTGTTGTTAACAATTTTCTCAGTTAATAGATTTGGCGAGTTTCTAATTTTTTGGCTTGTGTTTGCATCAAGGAAGCGCCGCCCTCAGAACTACACTGTTCCCACACCCTTTAAAAGCACCTCACAGGTCACATACATTTCATGTCAGATGATCAAGTCATAAATCATAAACCCTCAAACTCGATAACGGATAGAAGAGTGTGATGAGAGTGTGTTACCATGATGTGAAGGCAGAGCTCCTCCAGTGGCACTCGGAGGATCTCCGGTTTGGAGTAATCGATAAAACCGTTAAACCTGCAAGAAGAAGAAAAACACTGCAGCTTCACTGATTATATATTATATTTGATCTGATTTATTTAACTAAGCAGGTGAGGGTTAAGGGTCTTGCGCACACCCCCCTGTCCTCGACATCTGCCTCTTTCAAACCAAATACCTGCAAGTCTTCCCTCACCACATCCATAAACCTCCTCCTTGTTTTTCCTCTTTTCCTCCTTCCAGGATTCTCCTACTGATATACCCCATGTCCCTCCTCTGCACATGTCCAAACCATCTCAGTCTCACCTCCCTCACCATGTCTCCAAAACGTCCTACATGCGCTGTCCCTCTAATAAACTCATTTCTAATCCTGTCCATCGTCGTCACTCCCAACGAAAACCTCAACATCTTCAGCTCTGCTCCCTCCAGCTCCACCTCCTGTCTTTTACTTAATGCCACTGTCTCTAAACCATACAACTTCTCAGGTCTCACCACAGTCCTATAAACTTTCCTTTTCACTCTCACAGATACTCTTCTATCACAAATCACTCCTGCTATCACTCTTCTCCACCCACTCCACCCTGCCTGCACTCTTTTCTTCACTTCTCTAACACACTCTCCATTTCTTTGTACTGTTGATCCCAGGTACCTGAACTCCTTCACCTTCTCCATCTCTTCTCCCTGCCCCCTCTCTCCAGCGTGTACCTCCACCCCTCCGGGCTCTTCTCAACCTGCTCACTACTCTCACCACAAATAACTATCATCTGCAAACTTCTTAGTCCACGGAGACTCCTGTCTGACCTCGTCCGTCAATCTGTCCATCTCCACTGCAAACAGGAAAGGGCTCAGAGCCGATCCTTTTTATGTGTATATATTTATATATATATTTATATTTTAAATGTATATTTATGACCCTGAAACAAATAAAATGATTCATAGTTTAATTCAATTAAATTATGACCAGTTTGAAATTCCAATTAGTGTGTTTTAAGAAGAACAATGTTGTAGATGATCCTGATGTGTGCTGTTTTAATGTATTTCATCTACACATGCTGATCTCTCACACCCACCTGGTATTACACACACACAAACACACACACACACCTGGTATTAGTGTACAGGCGGAAGCAGAAGCCGTTTCGGACGCGTCCCGCTCGGCCCTGCCTCTGAACAGCGCTCGCTTTACTCACAAATGTTTCCACCAGAGAGCTCATCTGACTGCCTTCATGATACCTGCACACACAAACACACAATATTTAACACAAAAAGCCCATTTTTGAATCTGATTCATCTTTTACCTTCTAATAAATAAAGATCTGCTTTGAATGCAGTCTCATCCATTTCCATCATCACCTCCACCACCCACATCCTCCCTTAAAGCACCTAAGTAACAAAATCTATCTTCTCCCGACTGATTTCTAATCTCATCGTGTATCTGTTCAGCACGAGCAATAATCCCTCACATTCTTTGAGTGTGTGTTAAAGTGTGGCAAAAAACGTGCAGCCTTGCCGATTTTCTTTCGTTTTCCCCGTGTCGATGACAAACACCACGTCTGGGATGGTGACTCCGGTTTCGGCTATGTTTGTAGACAGAACAATCTGAAACACACACACACACACACACACACACACGCGACATTTAAACACAAAACCCAAAACCATACACTGACCCGATACCCTTATCTGAGGGAATGTAATACCTTTCTGGTTCCAGCAGGGGGCACTGTAAACGCTGCAGCCTGCTCCTGAGACGAGAGCGTAGAGTGCAGCGCTACGAGTTTATACCTACAACACAATATCATTAATTTACAACTCCATACCCCTAAGTAATCGATCACATAGTTTGTTTGCTGTAACACATTTTTTAATAAAAATCTGAATAATGGTTGGGGACCCGTTTTATTGTCAATTATACCACAGTGCTGACAAATTCTCAATCCTGACTGGTCTAAAGATGTTTATAGGTTTGCGATCACAGCAGGTCAGACAGTAGATTTGCAGTAATTAATGAATGCAGCACGGTGTGAAGCATCACCTTTTCTTACTGCTGAACCTCTTGTCGGTGGTGAGAAGGTCGTAGAGCTGCTGAATGTGTGCCAGTCCAGGCAGAAAGAGCAACACGGCGCCATCGATCGCAGCAAACTGGGGAGAATTATCTAAATAAAAAAAATAAAATAAAAAAATTAACCACAAATATCCTCATAACACCTCTGCATGCTAGTAATGTGGGTACTATTAAGATTTTAGAGTAACACAGTCCACAGTAGGGTTGCAAAATTCTGGGAATTTTCAAGACCGGAAACTTTCCATTTGAATTAACAGGAATATATGGGAATTAACAAAAATAAACTGGGAATTTACAACATTGCGGGTCAGCACACATCAGGGAACTTAAATGTAATTGAAGAAAAAAAAAATCTTGCAGGATAATTTTGGATTAAACAACCAGATCAATCACAAGCACACTTACTGAGGGGGAAACTGAGACCACGCCCCCTACAGGCACTGTGCATTCATAACATAACACACCTCATTTTTTGAATCCTGCACACAAAATAATGTGTAATAATTACATCGATATAACATTTGTTTAAGTATAAAAAAGTTTCTTGTGCTGTGTGTAAGTGAATGTGCAACTAAATATTAATTAAATCAAAGTAAAAAAATGTCATTTTATAAATCTATTAGTTTGCATGCATTTTAGATTTTTGACCAAACAAAATGTTTGCTTGTATATAATACAGTTAAAATAAATGTCTAATTAATTCCCTTATATTCATGTAAATTCCCATAAATTCCTAAAAATTCCTGGAAAGTTTCCAACTTGGAATATTTAAAAAATTCCCAAATATTTAAGAAGTTCCCAAAGCCCCAAATTTTGCTGAACATTTTCCACCACTCTGCAACCCATAGTCCAAAAGGTGTGCAGATATTCGCATGGGTGAGGGTTACCCAGGTATTGGAGCAGCTCCAGGATGAGCTCCATGTTGATCTTATTGGGGTTCATGTGCTGCAGAGCGTGACGTGTTCGCCCGCTAAAGTGGTCCAGCTCCGGTCCCAGATCCAAGCACGCCCCGGGGTCCCGCACGACCGTCTCCTGATGACATCATACGCAAACATGCTTTGATGAACGTGTTTAAATCACATTGAAGTGGCACGTGATGTGAAAAGTGCGTGTTCAGGACGATTTACTATCTAGTGCTAATTTATATTTCCCGTGTTTAGTCAATTCGGGTATCGACTTTCTTTCCGAAGATCAATCAATCAATCCACAATTTACACACACACACACACACACACACACACACACACACACGTATGTATATATATATTAGGAATGGTAAAAATTGTGGAAGCTGTGTGCACACACCTGATACTGCACAGCTCTTCCTCCTTTCTGCGTTACAGAGACACTGATCTCCTCCTCTTCCTCCACAAACCTCTGACAGTATTCAGAGTCCTGGTCTAACACATAACCTGTCACCTCCACAATGTCCTCCAGGTGGAACACCTAACACAAGAATGAGCAAACACACATCAGGTTTTAGAGATTGCTCTACTCTCAAATCAGCAAAAGCAGTTAATTAGCAGAGGGGACGTGGAACAGGAAGTCGGACTCACCTCTACAGGAAAAGTTTTGCCGGGAATGGTGACGACGGGACATCGGTTAAAGTAATGCGCGAACTTGTTGCAGTCCACCGTGGCGCTCATGAGGACGAGGCGCAGGTTGGACCGCTTGTGAACCACGTCCTTTAGGATGGTGAGGAGAAAATCCGACTGCACGCTGCGCTCGTGGACCTTCACACAGTGAACCAACACAATAAACTACTGGACTCTTATATGTACTGTTTACACTACATGGAACCTCAAACTAGAACATTCATAGGAAATTTGTGAACAATCCATTCTACATTTAGTCCCCATTCGCATTCACTGTTCTAAAAACCTCCACTCTCAGGCGTCCTGAGAGTCACATAGAATACAGATTAACATGGCAGAGGTAGAGCTGTAACTTCCTGCACACACTACAGGAAAAAGAACGTCTGGTTTTATTTCATCTTTTTTCTTTTGCACTACAAAGGTGTGTTTGTGTTTGTGAAAAGGCCGCGCATTAGAAGTCAGAAGACACGCAAGTATGCGTTCACCTCGTCCACAATGATGTGTGTTATGGAGGAGAGAAGAGCGTCTTCTTGTAGTTTTCTCAACAGGATGCCGGTGGTGCAGTAGAGGAGGCGCGTGGATGCACTAGATCGGTTCTCCATCCGAATCTGATATCCACACAGAGAATTCTGCAGAGAGAGAGACACACACACACACACACACACACACACACACACACACACACACACACACACACACACACACACACACACACACACACACACACACTATGTTTTGGCATTACATCTACAAAGGGAAATGGGGAAACTGATATGACTGATGTGATTATCAGAACTGGTGGTTTCTATGGTTACTTTTGATTCCTATGAAAAGCTTCTCAACATGATGCGGAACAATGGTCATGTTTTGCTTCTAAAAAGTCTAAGTTTTATATCTCAATCATCAATTTCCAGCAATATTCAAAATCATATTCCTTTAAAAAAATCCAGCATAGAAATTATGAAGACATTCATGCAAAAGATGAAAGTTCCAGAATGCAATGCAGCTATTTGGCTCGGCTAGTTAACGCTGTAGGAGTCGAGAAGCCACAACGTTCTCCACAATGTTCTCAGCAACATTCTTCGCAAATTTCTC
The DNA here is from genome assembly GCA_039877035.1 of Silurus lanzhouensis. Lineage (NCBI taxonomy): Eukaryota > Metazoa > Chordata > Actinopteri > Siluriformes > Siluridae > Silurus > Silurus lanzhouensis. The sequence continues at coordinate 764,499 of JBCEWE010000386.1, forward strand.
CACAACCTTCTTTACAACGTTCTCTATAACATTCTCTACAATGTTTCCCACAATGTTCTCCACAAATTTAGAGACAACTATTAAAAGAAATATAAGAACTGGTTCTGATTTAGATTTTTTCCTCACCTTGCCCCCCGGTTGGTCTTCACTCCCGAGCTCCTGGTTCACTCTGCTTGCAAGACTCATGGCTGAGATCCTCCTCGGCTGAGTGACCACAACGTTACACTGTCCTGTACTCTCCTCTTTTCCCAAAGCCTCCTCCAGGATGAACTGTGGGATTTGGGTGCTCTTTCCGCTGCCCGTCTCACCCGCAATGACCACCACACGGTGGCGCTGTAAAGCCTCGAGCACCCGTACGCGGTGCTGAAACACAGGGAGGCGCTGGCGCTCAGGTAACAACCTGTCGGAATGCACAGGCCGCGATTGTTGGAACTGTTGACTCTCAGCAAAAATCCATACAGATATTTTTTCTGGGTTGCGTTGTACAGTACGAGAGCGGCCTCTAGAGGCAAATCACTGACACCACTTGCTGTTTATCTGAAGCGTTTTTTTGGATGTAATTCGTTTTTATTTATTTGGAGTAAAGCTGAAACGATTCCTCGAGCAACTCGATTAATTCAAATACAAAATTGCATTGAGGTAAATTATTCATTTTGATTTTTTTTTATTTATATATTTGTATTTTGATGTAATATTGTAATTAAAATGCATAAGATATTCTTGTGTGCAATTTCAGCAATAAAATTTTAATGTTTCTAAACTTCTTATCTGAATAATCGATGGAACGGTCTTCAATTTTCTTTAATATCCAATAATATAATTCATATATTCATATTTATTTCATTTAGAACATTTTATGGTCCAGTACTGTTTTTGTTTTTTAAATAATAAAGTTCAGTACTATTTTACATGGAGTGTTGTGTGTGTGTGTGTGTGTGTGTGTGTGTGTGTGTGTGTGTGTTTTTATTCAGTATTTATTTTTAAAAAACTATCGGTTATCAGCAAGTACGATCCAACCTAGCTATCGTTTTTCGTAAAATCCACCATCAATCGATGTATAATGAGCATCATCATTTGAATTTTAGAAATGCTGGTTTCTGATTGGCTGGCACGTGTACGCATTGTTTAATATCAGGATTTATTTCAGGTCGAAATCCTTGTTCCCCGATGTAAAAAAGAAAAAAGAAAATGGAAAGAATACAGAAAAAGAGAAGGTGCTACCACAAAAGCAACCACCACCATGCTTTACTGTGTGCATGGTCCTCTGAGGTAGCCGGAGTATAAACCATAAATCAGATGTGAAAAATATTTTTACTATTAACCTGTGTGCCATCTCTGAGCCACGGAGCTGCGAAAAGAGCGAGCGAGACTTCTCTTCCACCTCCTTCTCTTTCTTTGTCTCTACTTTCTCTTCATCTTCCATGTCCGCCAGGGCTTCCCAAGAGTCCTCGGTGCAGCCGGAACTGCTCGGACCTACAGGGCCGGGCTCGGGCCGGGGCTCCTGCTGTTTGACGCGAGCGAGAAGACGGGAGATAAACTGATCGCGTGGTTTGTTAATGGCAGAACGCGTGAGCTCCTCCCGCTGCTGCTCTCCGTCACGCCACTCCAACCAGACGTCCCGGTAGGGAGGAGGGAGCAGCTGATGGACCGACTGAGACACAGACAAAGAGAACAGGATATGGATTTCTCGCTCGGCCGAACATCCGTTGTTATATTTAAGAAATAAATCTACATACCTGTCCTTTTACCAGGTTATACAAAGCGAGTGTGGCTCCAAGATGCTGCGCCTGCATGCCGTCCTCCGTCAGGATGGTGGGACAAACCTCCAGCACATCATCGAGCCTCTGAATACGCACCCTGACACACATACACAAATCAAAATCGTCTTTCTGTGGATTGTGTTTGATTTTTTTTTTCACTTTCAGGTGTATAGAATTAATAAAATCACTCAAATTCAACTCACTTGCACTTCCAGTGTCTCCCAACTGGAACTTTCTGGAAGGACGGCGCCGGGCTTTTGGGCAGGTTCTTCCTGCACCAGTCGATCAGGAACTGCTTGGGCGACTTTCCCGTCCAGCTGCGCCCCATGTAATCGAAATCACGGATGTCCTTCGGCTCCTTCGTCGTCTTTTCAGCTGATACAAAAATCATGAAGTTTTAAGTTGAAAATAAATTAATAAATAATTACATTATTATGAACATGTTTCATGGTTCAGATCGAATGCTTACATTTCTCCTTCTCTGGAGGCGTCTGATTGGCTTGTTCGAACAGCTTGAAGTTGAGCTCCTCGTTCACAGCTGCTACAGGAGGAGGTTTTTTGTCAACTTTAGGAGCCTCGGTCACTTTGATCGCCGGGTTAAACATCGGGTGAGACTCCAATGGCTTCATCTCTGAAAACGACAGCGATATTTTAATCGGCAATGGCGATGGGGAAACCTGCCACAGAGACGTCTGACATATGGCAATAATGCAACGAGTCATTTAAGGTGTTTTTATTTACATCCTTATCCAGACATATAATTATCTCATTTATACATACGATGATTCTAAACAGTTAAGGGGTTAAGAACTTTGTTCAAGGGCCCAGCAGTGACAGCTTGGTGGTTCTGGGATTTGAACTCATGACCTTCTGATCCAAGGTCCATCACCTTAACTACTACTTTCTATTGATATATTTCTCTATATTTGTATTTATGAATGATGAAATAAATAGCACACCTTGCTGGATGACCCGGATGCGGTCCTGTGCACTGCGCTGTCCTGCTTTGTCTCTTTTGGCTTTAGCGTCTGAGGCCATCTCCTTCGCATCGTACAGCTGTGCTGTTAGAGTCAGATAACGCTCATTCTGGAGACAGATGTTTCAGATATGTATAATCAATAATACGGTATATACACACATATGTATATATATTTTTCATTTTATATATATGTATGTGGACACCTGACTTCTTCAACCATATGTGGCTCTTTCCCAAATTGTATATGACGTCTCTGAATGTTTGATCATTAAATATTCCCTTCACTTCACTGCACTAGGAGACCCAAATCTGTCCCAGCATGACAAATGTCCCTGCGCACAAAACCAGATCTATGAAGATATGCTTTACATGGGTTGGAGTGAAAGATCTGCTATAAAGCTCTGAGCCACAGCCCTACTAAACACCTTTGGAACGAATGTGAACACTGACTGCATCCTGGACCTCCTCATCCTCACCTCCATCAGCACTTGAGTTTACTAACACACTTGTGGCTGAATGAATCTCCAAAAGAACAAACATCTTCCTAGGAGAGCGGAGGTTCTTATAACAGCAAATGGGGACTAAACATAAAATAGGCTGTTTAAAAAGAAGTACATACTGGTCAGGTGTCCACAAAATTCTATTTTATATATATATAGACTAACAGGATCGAATTTTTTGTCAGTCTCTGGGGTTTGAGATCTATCTTCATTCCTCTCCTCTTCTTCTCCGCTGCTCTCCTCCAGATCCTGTTCTGCGTATCTTAGAATCCATTCCTTTACACTCCCTCCATCATCTTTCACCTGCAATAGTCCAGGTCACAGTTTGCTTCAGATATTATAATAATAATAATAATAATAATAATAATAATAATAAGTAGTATTAGTAGTATTCCTGAATAAGCAAAATCTTTAAAACTAAATTAATTTTCACATTCTTGATATTGATATTCTTAATACTAAAGAGAATTTGTATTTCTTTTAGATCAGTATATATATTTTATACAATTAACTAAATGTTTATTTTAAAATCTTTTTAGATCTTGGCCTTATATTTAGATTTAAATATTAGTTGCACTAAACCATGAATTCAATTCTAACCCTTTTTTTAATCCTAATCATTTGATTGGGGTTTAGATTTAAATTAAATTTTTTGTCAATTCAACTTCCGTTGTTTGTGTTTGGATCAGAATTCAGATCATGATTTAAATGAGTTTTTTAATGAGGATCAGTATTTACATTTGACTCTTTCAGCATGTGGCTCAATGTTTATACTTGAATCTGTTCAGAATTGACCCTAAATTTAAAATGTACATATCTTTGCCTTTTATTACGATTTAAATGTGATTTTTATTTTTTGCTTTTGGATCATTATTTAGATTTGAAACTATTGATTATTTAAATTAAAACTGTTTTTTTTTTTTACTTCAACTGTAACCTTTTTGTGTTTGAATCTGGATTTAAATTTTTTTTTTTTAATCTGGATAGCTTTATATTTTTCTTTTTTTCCTGAAACTGGAATTAAAATGAATTTTTTATTCAAAATTTTAAAACTTTTTTTTTTTTTTTTTTTAATAAAACAAACATTTTTAAATCGGGATTTAGAATTTAGGTTTTTATTTTGTTTTTTTTGTTTTTTTATCTGGATTTTGATTAGAACGTTTCTTTGTGGAAAAGTGCCTTAATATTTATACTTCATTATATCTGGTACAAATTTGCCCCTAGATTTTTTATATCGTTGTATATTTAGATTTTAAACTTATTTTTTTTATCATTTATCAGGATTTAGTTAGAAATTTTGGATTTCAGCTGGAATGGTTTTATGTTTGGATCTGGATATACACAGATCACTAAAATCCTGATCATAGTGATCCATCCTGCAGTAGATCAGTGACTAGGGTGAGGGGTATATGGGGTTCTGGATGTAGGTGTAGAACCTTTGCTCGTTGCTGTTCCTCAGGTTTGGGGGTCTTGGTTTGAGGCACCGCTCTGCTTTTCTCTTGTTGCCGGTCCTGAAACTTGGCTCGGTTCTTGCAGTTTTCCTGTTCACGTAAACTCTGGCTGAATCCCTCTGGCAGCTCGTCTTTCAGCAGAACAATGAAGAAAAACGCCCTCTAAGAACTTATTCAGCTCGTGTGATTGTGTGGGACATTCATCAGACGTACAGTTTCCTCTTAACCTGAGCACTCAATAGTGTGTGTGTGTGTATCAGTTGTGTTGTTGTGCACTTTACCATCTCTGAGATTGAGACACAGCCAGTCGAGTGCTGAGTGAAGATCTCCTCCGTACAACACGCTGCTCTTCATGGCCTCCTCGATGTGCTGCGTCTTAAAGTCAAACTTCTGCAGAGCTGTGTACAGATCCTACACACAGCCGAACAACACACATCACCATCACTACACACTCTCTCACACACACACACACACACACACACACACACACACACACTCTCTCTCTCTCTCTTTCTCTCTCAGTGGTTAATCACCTGCAGCTTTTTAGTAGTGATTCTGCCTGATACAGGTCCCCTGTCCACATGCTCCTGTCTGTGATCATTAATCAGCCTGATGATTTTCTTTTCCAGCTCAGGATGAATGACGACCTTCAGACAAGAAACAGTCCAAAATTTAACACTGCATTACTCACTGAATATAATATAATATAATAATATAAGAGAGAGAGAGAGAGAGAGAGAGAGAGAGAGAGAGAGATCAGGTTGTTCCTGACTTTGAGCACTGATTTTTCTGCAGCTCCGTTGTTTTCTCCCTGACAGACGGAGCTGCTGTTGGAGAGACTGTAGGTTTTTGGTGCTGAAAAGAAAAAGAACAGAAACACTGTTAAGTCCTGCAAAGTGCACAGGGGTAGGGTACAGGGGTAGGATACAGATATACTGCACAGGGATAGGGTACAGGGGCAAGGGGTAGGGGTAAGGTACAGTGGTAAGGGATAGGGTACAGGGATGAGGGATAGGGTACAGAGGTAAAGGATAGGGCACAGGGAATAGGGTACAGGGAATAGGGTACAGGGAATAGGGTACAGGGAATAGGGTACAGGGAATAGGGTACAGGGAATAGGGTACAGGGAATAGGGTACAGGGAATAGGGTACAGGGAATAGGGACAGGGTGCAAAAGAAGGGTACAAAGATACTGCAAAGGGGTAGGCTACAGGAGAAGGCTACAGGAGTAGTGTATTTAGAACAGCATCAAACCTTTAGTTTTACTGCAGTGTGTTTTCTGAGGCTCTGGTTGAGGTTGTTGTGCTGGTGGTTTTTGAGGTTGTTGTTGTTTTTTTGCTGTAGGATCTAAAGCTCCTGTCCCTGAGTTGGCAGGCGCACATTTCTTCTTTTTGCCCCCCATGATGATTTCAGGCGCAGGACTCCGGAATCACTGGTGGGCTGTAAGAATGAATTGTGGATGAGGATAAGAACAAGCGCTTCGGGCTTCCACGCACGGCAATGAGCGGCTGTGTGAAGCCAGCTATTGTTTCTGTTTCAAAATAAAAGACTTCCAATACAATATCCAAAATGTGTGTACATTATGTCGTTGAGTGTTAAGTGTGAGAACAGAACTCCATCACACTGACACTGGAGACTGACACAGTGGGGAAATTTCTATGTTACAGCAGCAAAGAAATATGCAAATATATATAAAAAAATAGACATAGTTAAAGTATATACATTACAGTATATTAATACAAAAGAAAAAAATACCTCCAATAAGTAGTTACACCTTCCAAGCATATACATGTGTAATATTGTACACCTTTAAATCGGTGTTATTGTACATTTTCAGTAACTGTTTTACTGGGAACAGCTCTGATTGTAAAGTCTAAATTTACACACATTTTCACCGATCATGAGTTATAGCTATTTTAGTGAAAGTGGTCCTGCCTATTTTAAACGTTGTGTATTATGAATAATAATAATAATAATAATAATATTAACAATAATAATAATAATAATAATAATAATTATTATTATTATTATTATAAAAATCCCTACAATTATAAATGGGTTTCTATAATGGAGAAAGAGGACTCTTATTATTAAGTTGTTTAATTGTTCTGAATATTTCCGGATCCACAAAGTTCGGGTTTTTTCTCCACCCCCTGTCCCGCGGTGCACTGTGGGATGTGTGTCTCCTGCAGGAGGAAATATGGCGGACTCCTTTGGTGATGATTTATTCAGCGTGTTCGACGACGAGCAAACAACTGCAACTAAAAAACTTAGTTCTAAAGCCGAAACTCGGAGCGCGTGAGTTTAATTTCCTTTCAGTGTAAACTACAGAGCAGCACTTCCGCTTTATTCCTCTGTCTCTCTACTGAGCCGGGGAGCGCGTGCGTTAGCTTGCTAGCATGGCAACCTTCCTGCTCCTGGTGTGGAGCAGCTGATGGAGAGAGAGGGAGACAGACACACACACAGACACACACACACACACACACACACACAAACATAAAGAGAGAGACAGACAAACAGTAGGACAGAGATAGAGAGACAGTGGGAGAGAGAGAGAGACAGACAAACAGTAGGAGAGAGATAGAGAGACAGTGGGAGAGAGAGAGAGACAGACAAACAGGAGAGAGAGAGAGAAACAGTAGGACAGAGATAGAGAGACAGTGGGAGAGAGAGAGAGACAAACAGTAGGACAGAGAGAGAGAGACAGACAAACAGTAGGAGAGAGATAGAGAGACAGTGGGAGAGGGAGAGAGACAGACAAACAGTAGGAGAGAGAGAAACAGTAGGACAGAGATAGAGAGACAGTGGGAGAGAGAGAGAGACAAACAGTAGGACAGAGATAGAGAGACAGTGGGAGAGAGAGAGAGACAAACAGTAGGACAGAGATAGAGAGACAGTGGGAGAGAGAGAGAGACAAACAGTAGGACAGAGATAGAGAGACAGTGGGAGAGAGAGAGAGACAAACAGTAGGACAGAGATAGAGAGACAGTGGGAGAGAGAGAGAGACAAACAGTAGGACAGAGATAGAGAGACAGTGGGAGAGAGAGAGACAAACAGTAGGACAGAGATAGAGAGACAGTGGGAGAGAGAGAGACAAACAGTAGGACAGAGATAGAGAGACAGTGGGAGAGAGAGAGAGACAAACAGTAGGACAGAGATAGAGAGACAGTGGGAGAGAGAGAGAGACAAACAGTAGGACAGAGATAGAGAGACAGTGGGAGAGAGAGAGAGACAAACAGTAGGACAGAGATAGAGAGACAGTGGGAGAGAGAGAGAGACAAACAGTAGGACAGAGATAGAGAGACAGTGGGAGAGAGAGAGAGACAGACAAACAGTAGGACAGAGATAGAGAGACAGTGGGAGAGAGAGAGAGAGAGACAGACAAACAGTAGGAGAGAGATAGAGAGACAGTGGGAGAGAGAGAGAGACAAACAGTAGGACAGAGATAGACAGTGGGAGAGAGAGAGAGAGACAGACAAACAGTAGGAGAGAGAGAGAGAGAAACAGGACAGAGATAGAGAGACAGTGGGAGAGAGAGAAACAGACAGACAGACAAACAGTGAGAGAGAGAGAGAGAGTAGGAGTGAGGGAGACAAACAGTAGGACAGAGAGCAAGGGATACAAATAGGATAAAGAGTAGGACATAGATAGGGAGACTGAGACATAGAGACAAAGAGAGACAGACAGAAGAAGAGAGAGTCAGACATGGACAGAAGGATAGAAAAACAGACAGAAAGATGGAGAGTGATAAATAGAAAGAGCACAGAGAGAAACAGACAGAAGGACAGTTAGAGATGAATAAAGAGAGACAATAATGGAAGGATAGAGAGAGGGACACAGAAGGAGATAGACTGCATCCAATTATGGAAGAAATCCATCTATCTATCCATCCATCCATCTGTCACTGTTACTTGCTCATAGGAACTTTTTCTCTTTTCTCCATGTTTCAGGAAAACAGCTGAAACCCACAGCAGAGAAAAGACCGAATCCTCGTCCGGGGCAAAAACGAAACGAGAGGCAGAAAACGATGGCGCTGACGAGGTCTCATTTGGGAAAAAGGCCAAACTGGACTCGATGTTATCAGAGGAGATCAAGTAAGCACACGTCGCATCACGTATTATTGTTGTGTATTAGACGTGAAAAGGCACTCGGCAGCTCACGTACGCTTTTGTCATTTCCAACCAAACAGTGAAACAAAACAGCGTTCCTCCAGCACCATGGTGCTTCAGCGGACAACATCAATGAGCAGAAGATACCACAAAACTACCTGCTGCATGAAATACATCTATTTTCACTGAATTTAAAGGATCCTGAATATTATAATTAGTAGATTTTGACCGATAGTGGAGTTTAGCGATCGCTCGGTTGGATCGTACTTTGCCCATAACAGATTATTCAACTGGTGGTTTTTAAAAGATACTGGATAAAATCCAAACATACATAACAGTCCATGTTAAATAGTACTGAACTTTATTACAAAAAAAAAGTACTAAATCATAACACTCCAAATAATTAAAGCTAAAAAAAGGACGTGATGTCTGTAATTCACCTCTAGAGGCTGCTCTCGTGCTGTATAATGCAACCCGGTAAAACTATGTATTTTTGCCGATTATTCCAGCAATCATCTATCGGTGCAGATTAATCTGCAAAACCGATGAATCAGCACAAATCCATACCCATAGTTTTTCCAGGTTGCTGGAGCTGCTAAGTTGTGCTGGCATTATTTGGTACAAGAGCGGCCTCTAGAGGCGAATTACTCACACCACATTCTATTTGATGGATTTTAATTATTATTTTCTTATTAAATCTGGATAACTTTTTGTTTGTTTAAAAGCGTAATTTATTTTCCTCAATAGGAAATGTTACAGTTTGGTAAAGAACCACATGTGGCTGGAAACGTCAGGTGTCCCTATTTTTTGGTCCATACTGTGGCTATTGTACCTTTTTAAAAAACGATGGTGTGTATTTCTTGCAGTCTTGCAGACTTGATGCCTAAAGTGAAAGTGGAGCAGGTTGAGACAGTGGAAGGCTGCACACATGAGGTAACCAGACGAGAAGTTTTTGTTTAAAGAAGTGTTCGATAATTACGGTGTGTGTACCGTATAATTTAGTGTTGCTTTTTTTTTTTTCCATTCCATTTTTCATCTTCCATTTTGTCCTGAAGGTGGCGCTGCCGGCTGATCAGGAATACACCCAACTGAAATCACGAGTGGGAAAAGCAGCCAAGGTTACAGACTACTGTTCAGTCATCAGTTTATTAAAGCTTCCATAATGTTATAATAATAATAATGTGTGTTTGTCTCGGTGTGTTGCGTGTCTTATAATTGTGGTTAATATATATTGTGTTTTATCGTTTTTTTTTTTTTTTTTACCTCTCTGTCTGCAGGAATACCCGTTTATTCTTGACCCGTTTCAGCGCGAGGCCATTCTGTGCATTGACAACAACCAGTCTGTCCTCGTCTCGGCCCACACCTCCGCCGGGAAAACCGTGTGCGCAGAGTGAGTCGAAAACAACGTGTTTTTATTTAAGCTTTTACGTTTTATAGAAACAAATATATATGACAGAAGGAGGGAGAAAGAGAGAGACAGACAAAAGGACCGATATAGAGGGACAGATAGAAGACAGAAGGACAGAGATTGACAGAAAGAGGCAGAAGGAAAGGACTGAGTTAAAGACAGACAGAAGGGAAGGGTGGAGATAAAGAGAAGGAGACAGACAGAAGGAACGGACAGAGATAGAGAGACAGAAGGGAAGGAAAGAGATGGGGGAGAGAGAGAGAGAGAGACAGAAGAGAAGGAAAGAGATGGGGGGAGACGGAAGGGAAGGAAAGAGAGAGGGGGAGAGAGAGGCAGAAGGGAAGGACAGAGATAGAAAGACGGAGAGAGGGGAAGGACAGATGGAGAGAAAGAAACAGACAGAAGGGAAGGACAGAGATGGAGAGAGAGACAGAAGGGAATTACAGAGGCACAGAAGGATAGAGAGACAGACATGGACAGAAGGGCAGTTATAGCTAGATGGGTAGAAAGATCAGACATAATGTGGTGATATACGACTAAATGTGGAACGGGAAGCTCAAAACTCGCATACGAATCTTATGGTCAGGTGTCTGCAAACCTTTGTCCTTGTAGCGTATTACTTAGTGCGTGTGCGTGTGTGTGTGTGTGTGTGTGTGTGTGTGTGTGTAGGTATGCCATTGCTCTGGCTCTGAGGGAGAAGCAGCGAGTGATCTTCACCAGCCCCATTAAAGCTCTGAGTAATCAGAAATACAGAGAAATGTACGAAGAGTTCCAGGATGTGGGACTGATGACTGGAGATGTGACTATTAACCCCACTGCCTCCTGCCTTGTCATGACTACTGAGGTACACACACCTCTCTCTCTCTCTCTCTCTCTCTCTCTCTCTCTCTCTCTCGCTCTCTCTCTCTCTCTCTCTCTCTCACACACACACTTACACACAGGCTAATAGCTGAGCTACTGAATTTGTGTCCATGTGAACAGAATAAACTTATTTCTTCTGCACTGTGATTCGTTCCAGATTCTGAGGAGCATGTTGTACCGGGGGTCAGAGGTCATGCGTGAGGTGGCCTGGGTCATATTTGACGAGATCCATTACATGAGAGATTCAGGTCCGTGATCATGACTATTGCGATTAACTTCTCCCTAATGCTGTCAATTAATGTGATTTAAAGATATCAGTGAATGTTTTGGTTTTTATTTGTTTCAGATTAATTCAGACTAAAATCAAACGGGTTTACGTTCTTCCATTGTTCCTTTTTTCGCAGAATTTTTTTTAAATCTCTCATTTGTTTATTTTTTATTTGCAGAACGTGGTGTGGTCTGGGAGGAGACCATCATCCTCCTTCCCGATAACGTGCATTACGTCTTTCTGTCGGCCACCATCCCCAACGCACGCCAGTTCGCCGAGTGGATCTGTCACCTTCACACACAGGTCCTCACGCCTTTACCACTCAAAACAGCCGTTTTAGCAGGAGGCTTTTTAACTTCTTCGCCTCTTATTCCCTCTTTGCTTTTATAATAAGCTCAGGCTCTTTGTGGAGTTATTAATATTATTCCTTGAACAAACTTCACACCGTGTCCTCCTGGAGCTTTTGGCCGTCCAGTGTAGTTAATGTTATTGTTATTTGTAAGAAATGTTATTGAACTTATTATTTTGCAGTGTTATTAATCAATAAAATGAGAATGTTGGACAAAAAGAAGACCTACTGGGGTAGTTTTGAAAGACAGGAAAGCTTCCAAACGAGCTCAGATTTATAGACACTCGTGCTGTTTTTTTCCTGCCTTCCACAATAAGCAGTCAAGACCATGAATTAAATTTTAATGACCTGTTTTTTGTTTTGTTTTGAGTGCAGCCATGCCACGTGGTGTACACTGACTACAGACCCACTCCGCTGCAGCATTACATCTTCCCAGCAGGAGGCGACGGACTTCACCTGGTCGTCGATGAGAACGTAAGTCGCTTTTTTTCTTTTTTCCCCTCAGTTTCTTAGTTTTTCTCTTCGCAGCTTTGGAGCCTTTGATGAATCGTTCTTAATATGAGCAAGCCAGTAAATGCGTTTGTACAAACAGCACGACACCGGATTTCTTGCAAAACCCTGCATTTTTCTCAATCATTTATTTATTTATTTTTTATAATCAAAGAAAAAGAAACATTGCATTTCCATCAGATGTACATCAGACACCATACAACCGAAATTATTGAATTGAAAATGCACCAGGCTGAATTTCTTCTGTACGGCACCTATGAATTTTAACAGCACGAATGTAAACGTTAGTGTGTGAGATACGGACGCTTTTAATGCGCCAGCGTTCGTTTTTTAGAAGTTGAAATCCTGATTTGCTCGCCAGTCGAAGGTGGGCGGGATTTACCCTTCACCTCATTTAGAGAACCAGTCGATCGTCGGTTCGCCGTCATTAAAGATTCATCTGCGCAGTTTACAAAAGTTTTATAGAAATTTCATTGGCTATTTATTATTTAAGCTTGATTATAAAAATTTAATTATGACAACCGGTTTAATATCTATGTATTGATCAACATGATGTAAACAATTGATGATGCAGGCAATTAATGAAATTAACGCACCGCAGCAGTCGCAATTTGTTTAAAGCACCGAGAAATTATTACGATGTGCACATTTAATTGCATGATATGGCGGTTGAACAAGTCGCTTCATTTCTGAGAAACGCTCCTAAGCAACTGAAGAAACTTAATTTTTTTTTGCAAACCACAGGGAGGTTAAAATCGACTTTACACTGAATCAGCAAACTCTTTAACATGTCTGTTGTGTCAGTGAGGTCTGGAAAACGTTCGTGTAAAAACATCCAAGTCACGCCTGTAACGCTGAGAATGTTTTCGGATGTGACCGTGGATACGTTTCCACAGACACCTGATGTCCTTCCTGTTAATTATTCAGGAAACCCATGACTCAGCAGTCTGCCGCAGGGTATTTCAAACACCGTGGGTCTTCTTACAGAGCCTTCCCTGTTAACGTCTCATGGGCCTTGCTCAGATTTATTCAACATGCACAATGTTGCCAAAAGTATTGGGACTCCTGCCCTTTTCTGCCCTATGCGGTTAATCTCCAAACTGCTACCACAAAGCTGGAGGCACACACACTATCAGACGTCTGTGGATGCGGCATAATGAAACATCGCGTTCACTTGAATGCTTTGGGTTGGCGTGGAAGATCTCCGTCTCGGGTGATCCGATCTGATGTGTGGAAGTGGACAGCAGGGACCGAATATCTCACCTGGTTGTATTGACGTCTCGATCATGTGCTCACTGGGAATTGCAACGGTAGAAGGGGTTGCCAAATCTGCCAAAGCGACCCTTGGATTTAAATTTCTATTCTATAGAATATCTAAAATGAAAACCTCAGTCATGTTGTTTCGTCTCGTTTGTTCCTTAAAATCTTATAAGGACAAAAGTTTGTGGACACCTGGCTATAAGATGATTAGATTTTGGTGTGTGCTTATGGCTTACCATTCAACCACAAAGTCATGTACTGATGTAGGGTGAAGAGATCTGGGGTGCAGTCAGCATTCCAATTCATCCCAAAGGTGTTCAATAGGGTTGAAGTCAGAGGAGATCTTCCACTCCAACCCATGTAAAGCATATCTTCATGGAGCTAGCTTTGTGCACAGGAGCATTGTCAAGCCAAAACATGGTTTGGATCTCCTTGTTCAAGTGCCTCCTGTATCCAGAGATGTCCAGTACAGTTGTGTGTCTCTGACTTTGTGAGAACGGTTTGGGGAAGAACCACACATGGCTGGAAAAGTCAGGTGTCCCAATACTTTTGTCCACGGCGTGTTATTTTTCCGTGTTAAATAATGGAGCATATCGTTGTGAACATCACCGTGTGATCTCCCGCTCTTTATCTTCTTCTCATTCCCCCTGTGTGTTAGGGCGAGTTCAGGGAGGACAACTTCAACACGGCCATGCAGGTTCTCCGGGATTCTGGAGACCCTGGAGCGAGTGGTGGAGGAGGGAAATGGGACCCTAAAGGAAGAAGAGGAGGAACCAGGGGTGAGATTTTTTTAAAGACACAAAACACAATAATAAAATATTATTATTACGCTGGTATATTAAAATGACTCCTGGTAAGTTTCTGACTTGGAATATGTCCCAAATTCCCCAGATGAAGTTCCCGAAGAAAGTTTCCAGAAATTTACCGGCCTCTTTGCAACAATAATTACCATATCATTTGAAATATCGCTTATTCATGTCTGCTGTAAAAACAGATTTGAGTTGCCCTTGAGATTTGAGTTGCCCCTTCAATGCAAATGCTTATAAATGAACGTTTATTTCTGGATATATAATTGTTAGATTTTTTTTTTTTTTTTTTTCGATCTCAGGTCCTTCCAACGTTTTTAAGATTGTGAAGATGATCATGGAGAGGAATTTCCAACCCGTCATCATCTTCAGCTTCAGCAAGAAGGAGTGTGAGGCATACGCTCTGCAGGTGTCCAAACTCGACTTCAATACAGGTAGCACATGCGACAAACACATCAGTAGAAGACGATGGGTAATAATAGTTTAATAAATTTTAAGGCTGAATTCTTTTTTTTCTTTTTTTTTTTTTAGGAATAATCCAAGCTTATTTGTTTGAACCCACTCCATAACCCTGACAGTTTTATTGTTTGTGTTTCATAGTCAGAACTGAGCTGGTTTTCCACCAGAGCAGGCACTAAATACTTGTTGATTACTTCTCTTTGTGTTCTCCTGTGATGCTCTTATAAAACCTTTCCCAGGAAATTTAGAGGGGGGAAAAGTCAATATAGTAATAGTCACAAGAGCAGGAAAAGCACTTTGTATATACTGTGGTAGGATATTGGTTTTCCACCGGATCCCAGAGCAACACGCAGCGGTATGAAGCACTCAAGTGTTACACCTTAATTTTTTTATTGTGTTTTTGTATCTTCAGATGAAGAGAAGAAACTGGTGGATGAGGTCTTCAGCAATGCCATTGACTGTTTGTCAGACGAGGATAAAAAGTTGCCACAGGTGAGAAGACACACACACATTCCATTGGTCTGTTTGCACTGTTGCTTGTAATGTCTCTGTTTTACTTTTTAACAAATGAATCATAATGAGTCGATGCTGATATTCACCAAATTGTAGATGATAAACATGAACGCACGATTGAGAGACGTGCTCTTAACAGTTCGGACTTACTTCATGCACACGGTCCCTTTTAGACTCTTAACAACTACTAAATAATTTGCCTAGTCTTCAGTCTCGTCTTGCTCAAGCTCACTGTCTTTATTAAGTACATGCATAGAAACTGTGTTTAAGGCCTGGAACCAGGCTTTAGACTGTGGATCAGAAGGTTGAGAGTTCAAATCCCAGCCACACCAATCTGCCCCTCCTGGGCCCCTGAGCAAGACCCCTTAAACCCATAGCTGCTCAGCTTGTACGAGTATGAAAGATAAATGCAAGTCGTTCTGGATAATGGTGTCAAATGCCATAAATGTACATTTATTTACATCTTTCAGCTGAAAAAAATCCAGCATTGACTTTTCCTTTATTAGGCAGGTTGGGTTGCACTTAATGGGAACTTGTAGGATTTATAAGAGTTAAATAATAGGATTAAAAAAAACATTTTCTTTTCTACATGCTGTAAAAGTCATTATATTACAGGGGTCTCCAAACTATGGCCTGCCCCCCACATTTGGAACGACCCTCTGAACAATGCCAGAGACACATTTAATTAAAAAAATATTTTACTTATCACTTCTGTATTTGATAATAAAGTTTGGCTTACAAACTGAAATGTGCCTTAGTTAGTCTAATTAATAGAGGTCTTTGCACCAATAGTTGCTTGCTGAAACTATCGGTTATAAGGAAAAAAAATCCATACCGATAGTTTTTCCGGCTTCCGGTCAGCTGTCATCACATGGGCGGCCTCTAGAGACGAATCACTGAAGCGACGTGCTGTTTGTTTCTACATGCGAGACATGCACGGAGCATGCTGTATTATATTTATTATTTATCATTTATATTTATGAATGAATATATGCATATTTATGACCTTTAGCACATGATTCAGTACTGCATTCAGTAACCATTTATAAATCTATCGGTTGATTAATCGGTTATCGGCAAGTACGATCCAAGTTATCGGTATCGATAAAATGCACGTTCAGTCGGCTTCTAGTTATTAACATAACCTAATTGTTCTAGTTTCACCCACCAACTATATGCATAAATAAGTATTTATTAATTTTTTGATATCAATAGCAATTATTATGGAAA
Source organism: Silurus lanzhouensis (assembly GCA_039877035.1). NCBI lineage: Eukaryota > Metazoa > Chordata > Actinopteri > Siluriformes > Siluridae > Silurus > Silurus lanzhouensis. The sequence goes on from JBCEWE010000386.1 coordinate 780,962, forward strand.
AATGTCATTATGATGGTAATAATGCTCTTTTTAATAGATGATATTTCTCTTGAAAAGTGATGCTCATGTGTGTGTACGGTGCAGAACAAAATAATAAACTAATCTGGCATTAGGAGGCAGAAATAAATAAATTTTCTGTTACAGACCGATTTTTATATTTATATATATATAAAATGTGTGTGTGATGGCATTTTTTCTTTTCATACAACAACAATGAAAATCCACCCTCGATTTTTCTTTATCATAAAACAAAAAACTTGCACTGAATTAGCTTTAAAAGTCTCCTTCCTCTCAGGGTTCTCGCTTCTCTCCTTTTCCTGACCTTCTCACACTTCTGTCTCCAATCAGGTTGTTGCAACACACAACTTGCATGATTGAGTCACAACAGCTTGTTCAAATGTGCTTTTAACATCAGTTCCGTTCCTTTTTTTTTTAAATATAAAGTTCATCTGTCTTTCAGCTGGGAATAGGTTTGTGTTGTAACACAGCTGCTTTGAGTGAGTTTGAGGAGAATTTCCGAAAAGTCATCGAGAGAGAAAAGGAATTGTGTGTGCGTGTGCACGTCCGATGCAATAATGCAAGATATTCATAAACCAAGCAACCAAACATTACGAAAGGAACGTTAGACGGTAAAGACTTGTGATTTAATTTGAGATTGACACAAAAACTTCCCTCTTCTCTCAGTACTTTGCCATTCGTCACACTCGCAGGATATTTTCCCACGGTTTATCCCCGGTGGTCCAATCTTCAATTTTAGATTATGGCCTAGTTGCCTTGGTTTCACTGGTATCCCAGGCTCTGGTCTTCTAGCTCGTATCTTAGGACTAGTTCTATGTGGGCATGTAAATGATATAGCTGCTACATGTCATCTGCCGAAGCACCCATTTTAGACCAAAAAAAAAAAATGTATGTTTATGTACATTAAACATGACTATTATTTCTAGAAACTTCTCTGAAACCTCACTCATCCAGCAAATCACCCACACACAAGTGCGCTTTTGGAGCATCGCATTCAATATTAAGTCCCAATTTGCTCTAATAACAACCTCCACTCTTCTGGGGAGATGATTAGATGAGCACAAATCTCCTTAAGTACACTCTGAAATGTGTTGGAACATCTTCCCAGAAGAGTGGAGGTTACTATAACAGCAAATTGGGACTAACTTTGGGATGTTCTTTTTATACATCAGATATACATCTTGTGAACAGGTGTCCACAAACCTTTGCCCATGTATTGTATCTCAGATATGGTAATATTTGTGTGTGTTTAGGTGGAGCATGTTCTGCCTCTGTTGAAGAGAGGAATCGGGATCCATCATGGCGGACTGCTGCCCATTCTGAAGGAAACCATTGAGATTCTCTTTTCTGAGGGACTTCTAAAGGTCAGACACATTAATTTGCTTATTCATAAATATGAACAATCTTTTATTGTTAATATTTAAGTGCGATTTATTTATTTATTTATTTTTGCAGGCTTTGTTTGCAACGGAGACATTTGCTATGGGGATCAACATGCCTGCTCGCACCGTACTCTTCACCAGCGCACGCAAGTTCGACGGCAAAGACTTCCGCTGGGTATACACACACACACACACACACACACACACACACACACACTGCAGTTTAAAAGAAATTGTCTTATATGTATCAGCCACATGTCTCAAACCTGTCAGATGTTTATACTCTAAGGACATTTGGGTCTAAACAAAGAGATAGAAATGCAAATCATTTAAACCAACTGTGTTGTATCATTATACATCCATCGTTTATGTTTAATTAAATCAAAAAATATATTTGGGCTGATAAAATAGTAAACTGAGGTGATAATGATATAGAGATTATAGAGATTATGCTCTTCTGGTATATTCCCCCAAAAATTGGGTTGTTGTGCAAAAACAGAACAAAGAGATCAAATAAGGCAATTTTGAATTTGATGGCTGTAACAGGTCACATAAAAGTTTGGACGGGGCAACAAAAGTCTGGAAAAAGTGTGATCTTCAAATTAAACAGTTGAAGAAACTTTTTGCAGCTGATAAGGTTAATTAACAACAGGTCAGTAAAATGATTGGGTATAAATAGTGTCTTTGAAAGGCAAAGTCTCTCCAAATTAAAGATGGGCAGAGTTTCACCGAACTGTAAAACACTGTGTCTACAAACTGTGGAACACTTTCAGATTCTGGAAAGATCTGTGTTCAAGGGACAAGGGTTAACATTGAATGGCCGTGATTTTCTGTCCCTCAGGAGACACTGCATTTAATACAGTTATGATTCTGGGGGGAAAAAAACAAAACATGGACTCGAACACCTCCAGAAATCATTTTCTGTGAACACAGTATGCGTGAATATGATCCAGAAGTGGCGAATATGAGCTGCAGAAACGTTTCCATCCAGAAAAACTATTTTTCAGGGAAGGCCTTTCGAGCAAGACAATGCTTACTGCATTTATTACAATAGCATGATCCTTAGTAGAAAAGTCTGGGTGCTGACCTGCCTGCAGACTCGACCTTTTTTGCATTTAAAAACACATCATGAAATGAAAAATACAACAAAGGAAACCCTAAACTGTTGCGTAGCTAGAATCCTGTATTAGGCACATATGGGACAACATTTCTCTCCCAAAACATCAAGTGGTCTTCTCAGTTCCCAGATGTATACGGACAGACTGTGGGACATCACGTCGTGGTAAACAAGGCCCTGTTCCATTTTTTTAAAAACCTGTTGCAGCCATTAAATTAATTTTTTTCTTTAAAATTGTAGAGTATATCCTCTCACTTTATACATTTAATATGGATCTGCAAAACTTTGCATAGTGTTTTTATGTTGCACAGCCTCCCAATTCTTTTGGAATTAGTTGTAGATGATGCACACACAATTTAAAATATAAAGGGTCCTTTGTGTCGTTTTTACAAATTTGATTTCATAAAGCAACTATTTTTCTTAGTCAGTAACTCTCCGAACGGCCACGTGTCATTTGTCTGAATGACTCGAGCTGTTGGAATTTACGGGAGAAAAAAAGAAAGGCGTTTGGCCTCTCAGTTTTGGCACAAGCCTCATCGGACGCTGCCATCCAAAACTCTTTGTGAAGAACATCTGGAATCTCTGTGTGAAGTGAATTTAAGTGTAAGAAAGGCGAACTTGCTGCCATGTCTCCTCTGGATCCCCGGGCTGCTCAGGGTTTTTTAAACCGACAGGATTTAAAGGCTCTAAATGAGATGCAGAACAGCGTGGTATATGCTAGAGACAAATTTAGATTTTTCTATAAATTGAAAATCTGAGTTCCCTCACAAATGTATTAAATGGCCTAGTGTGTTTCGTCCCCACTTCGAGCGCAGAGTCACTGTTTTTCTTTTTATTATTAAACTTGAAAACATATACAGCAATGGCAGGGGTATTAAAAAATAAATAAATAAATTGTTAGCGCAGTGTCACTCGCGTTAGAAATCACTGCCGTTTTATTTTACCACGTTTTAGTGATCTGGATTATTTAAAAAAAATTTTTTTATTTAATCAATTTAATTGATGCCAATTTAAGCAATATAATAAGGGTGTATTGCATTCATTTGATTAATTTGTTTTTTTTTTTATATTTTATTTTTATACCAAATATGATTTAAAAAATGATTATTAATATTTTTTTAGATATTTAACCATGCAGGCATTTCATAGCAAATTTATAAAAAAAGAAAGTAACCCGTTGTTCACAAATGCTAATAATATTAATAATAATAAACTGCGCAAAAAACAAACAAACAAACAAAGTTTTGTTTGCAAAACTGTTTTGGCTTGCATTTCTTTCCCCCATTTGCACCGAAATTGAACCAAGCCATAAAAAAAAAAAAAAAAAACGGGGTACATACTGAACCCTGAATTTTTGTGTACTGTTACACCTCATATACTATGTAGTTACTATAGAAGTAACATTGATGGTTGAGGTTTTAAACACTAAAGCGAGCTGAAAGCTACCAAAATGTGCAAGAACCCATCACTCGTTTAACAGGCTGCTACCGTAGAAAGGTGCCATCTCGAATTTTCTTTTAAATGAGCTACCGAACGTTCGCATCTCTGAGGAGAGTCGTCGTGAAACGCTTGAGCCAATAGAGCAGCGTTCGTTTCCTGTGTCGATATCTGTGAGGAAAGAGTTTAATGAAAGCCACATGGTTCTGACTAAGCGCATGAAATCTCTTCCAACTGGACGAGCGAGAGTCGGTTCGGAGAACACTTTGGACCCGATTTGCATTTGCTTCTGACCTCGTTTCACTTTTTTGCTCGTCTGTGCGGGGGTCCTGGAACACGACTCGACATGCTGGATTGAGAGTGAAGTCGATCAGTGAAAAATACGTACACGTCAGTGGTATTTGGTAACGTTGAACGCAAGCTGTTTTTTTGTTCTGATGGTGGTGCGGTTTACAGTCACTTGTTTGGTCAGTGAAGCAGAGTTCAACCACAAACCCATTAAACTGACCTTTAAGTACAATGTAGTGATAACGCAACAGTTACAACACCAGCCTACCACGAATTTGCTTTTGTGGCCTAAACTTTCAAGGAATCTGGAAAGATCTCTGTGCTCAAGGGTTAATACTGGTTGGCCGTGATTTTTGGGCCCTCAGGCGACACTGCATTTAAAACGGTCCTGATTCTGTGAATAAAATCACTGCATAGGCTCATGAACACCTCTAGAAATCCTTTTCTGTGAACACAGTTTGCCATGTTCTCCACAAATGCAGGTTAAACCTCTCATCATGCAAAGAAGAAGGTATGCGGGAATATGATCCAGAAATGACAAATAGGAAACGCAGAAACTAATGTATTTTTCTAATCAATGCTGAGCTTCTGCTAACCTTGGACACGAATAGTTGGAAACTAGGCTTGAACGGTACACAAAATTCACTGTTCGGTACGTACCTCATTTTTTGTTAGACGTCACAAGTTAACATTTTGTGAACATCAACCGTTTCCATTTTCAAAAAATTTTCAATAAAACGCTGGTTTCAATATGTCTAAAAAGAAAAAAATGAAATTAATGCAACACACTTTTTGAAGCTGGGGTCAGAGCGCAGGGTCACGCATGATCTGGCACCCATGGCGCATTGAGACATAAGGGCCTTGCTTAGGGGCCCCAAGAGTGGCAGCTTGGCGATACTGGGTCTTGATCCCCCGACCTTCTGGTCAGTAACCCAGAGCCTTAGGCTGTGTCCACACTAATGATTTTGTTTGCAAACGCATATTTGTCTTCCTGTTTTTTTGGTCGTCAGTCAACAAAGCGTAGCTTTTTGTAAACGCAGTACAGACTAAAAATGGAGGCTTTCAAAAATACGAAGAGCGGAACTGACGCAGGTTGAAGCTCTTCGCGTTTTGCTCGTGCGCAGTACAGGGACGTGAGCGTTTTCAGATGTTTCGCTGTGGATGAGCAACTTTTTGGGAAACGTTTTAAAACGAAGGTTTGGACGTGGAGATTGTTTTAGACTGAAACACTGTTTTTAAACTTTTGCAGATTAGTGTAGATGTAGCATGAGCTACTGAGCTACTGTTTCCCTTAAGAGTGAGCATGGAACCTGGTTTGCTCTTCTGCTGGAGCTCATCTCCCTCAAGCGTGGAAATGTTGCTGTGAGTATGGAAAGGTTATTTGAAGCAGTCTGGCCGTCGTTCTGCGAACTTCGCCCAGTTACGAGTCGAGCTCACATGGTTTTATTAAAGTCTCGGCCTGTAGTTGTGATTTTCTGCATTGCACCACTGATTGGACAATTGCTTCGTGATGAAATGTTGTTGAACCTGTAGTTAGTGGGAAGACTTGCGGTTCAGTCGAGATTTGCTCTGCCAGACAGGTGGTTCACATTCCCTTCACAAATGCGAAAGAAGCCGTGATGCTATGAACGGATTGTTTGGCGGAACTGACTTTGGTTTCGTGTGTGTTGGGTTCGCATTCTCTCAATCATCGGCTTGCTCCAGAACAAGCAGCTTACCGTACCGTGTAATCAAGCATTTTCTTCTGTCAAAAACCATGTCATCTTGTGTGTCTTTATCAGATCAGCTCCGGAGAGTACATCCAGATGTCTGGCCGAGCCGGGAGGAGAGGGATGGACGAGAGGGGGATCGTCATCTTTATGGTTGATGAGAAGATGAGTCCAGCTGTGGGGAAGCAGCTGTTAAAGGTACAAATAACCCGAGGGTGCTTAAACAGACTAGAGAGCGTTTTAAGGGTCTTGCTCAAGGGCCAAATGGTGGCATCATGCCGATGCTGGGGTTCGAACCTGAAGCCTTGGAGCTGGGATGAACGAATGCTCCAGACGGGACACATTTCCTAATGAACTCTACCATAAATTTGTGAAAGTATTTGAGATTTTCTACGATGAGGTAAAGGGACTGATGGTCCATGCTCTATCTCTTCCCCTCCTTTTATAGAGGCTGATTTGACTTGCTAGTGCGTCATCTGTACACTGTATCTGGGTCAAGATTCGGTCTCTTAGCTTATCATAGGGACGCATCCCAGTTCCTTCTTGCTTCAGTCGTTTTATGATGAAACCAGAGCAGGAGATGGGTATATTTAATTTTTTCCTCATGCTGATTTTTTTATGCGAGTGTGTGCGCAGCTCAAATGAATCAGCAGCCACATATGTCCACTGTCTCCCCTTTTTTTATGATTATTTATTATTACATTTTTTTGGAGCTTTACGTTCAGTTTGATCGATGGCTGCCGTCGGCTGAATGTTACTTTCCCGTCCGTCTGTTCGGACGCTGCCTCTCACCGGTGACGCATTTAATCATTTCACGTGCAGTTACGATGTGCATATTAGCGAAATGTTTTGATTGGAGTCTCGCCGCTTTCAAAACCAATCCATTATGGATTTTCAGATCCAAAAATCCAAGGCCACCTCTGAGAGCTGTTTTTTACTTCAACAGCTCATGCGCTGTTTTATTGAGACGGACCCGATGGTCAAAAAATCAATGAGTTAAAATTGAGATTCTTTTTTTTTCTTCTTCCGGGGGGGATTTTCAAGGGGTTATTTGATCCAGCTGGTGGGAAAGGAGATGCTGGAGCTGAAGTCGGATTGCAAAAGTGTCAGATTGGTCTACTCGAGTTTTACGCCTTCGTTCACGAGAAACTTCATTACCATACGCTATTCCATCCACGTGTGTCTTGATTAGCGGGGTCTGGCCCGCGACACGTGAGCCGTATTTCAGCCGTAGTACTGCCACGCTTGCATCCGTTTTTATACCTGGAACATTAAAAGTCCCGGTTTGACTTAATCGGCCCTTGTATTATTAACATTTGAGTCTCGTTGCCTGCTCCTAGCTCCTAGCTCTAGAGCGGATCGAGAGAGAACAAAACACACATGGTGTTTTTCCTCAGTAAGCACGCATGTAGACTTTTCCAAAAACGTGTCCTAGAAGAAGATACTGGAATATTTATAGATTGTAAAATGAAGGACCTCATAACTACTAATTTTTGCCTCAGCTGAAAGCGTGTAAACTTCTATTGCTGTAACATCCTGCATACCTACCATGATCCTGCCTTGAGAAATACCCATCTGTGCTGGCATGGCATTTGAAAGACCACTAAAAAAGAAAAAACACACATGCCATGACTCAAGTGTCAAGTCACAGCTAGAGAAAATGTTTTCTTCCCCCCCCCCCATCGACTTGTGGAAAAGTTCACAGTTGGTATTTTTGTGCATGTTTTTGTTGACCTTGCTTCTAGAAACATGCAAAAGATGTTATAAATCGAGCAAACCAGCTGACGCAAGCAACTTGGCTGAATATCCGGCTGGCACATGCTCGTTACGAATCGTCTCGCTGCTGGGGAGATTGTGTAATTATGAAAAAGTGTTATTGAGAGTTTAATGGTTTTGAATTCGTGGAAATGGGTAACTGTTTTTGCTGTGCTCATAAAGTCGTGACAACTGGGACACATTCAACCAAAATAAAAAGTTTAAAAGTGTAATATGTCAGTGTTCAAACAGAATTGGGTTCATTGTGACTATAAATTACTATATTATAAATGTATTACTATCAAGTAGCATTTAATGGTGTATGTGGAATTCTGTGCTAATACCTACAGATTTTGTATACAAATATTATATATTATAAGGGTGTAACAATACACTTGTTTGTACTGTACAGTTTTGGTTCGGTGCCAAATGCAATTCTTTTTACATGCAGAACATCGAATTGTAAAAAGTGGCGGAACGCAAATTTGTTTAGTCCTTGTTTTTTTTCCTTATTTAAAAAATTGTATTTATTTATTTTTTGTCTAATTAATATTATTAAACTTGAAAACATAGACAAAAATGCCAGGGGGATGTTTTGTTTAGCGTTTTATGTCCAGCTTCAAAAGGGTTTAAAAGGAGAAAATCCTGACAATTCCGCATAACGAGGGAGTGAATAAATGAAGGATGGAGGGAATGAAGTAAATTTGTACATTTGTATAAAAAAAAAAAAAAATGCTGAAATAAGTAGAACAGTTAAGATCATATCTTTAGAAAATTAAAACACAATTAATATAATAAGTGTATTGCATAAATGTTATTTATTAGATTTTACTTTTATATATTTTATTTTTTATAACATATTTTACATTATTTAACAAAGCAGGTATTTAATTTAAAACTTAAAAAAATGTAAATGTTGATTTTCACAAATATTTATAATAATAAACTGCAATAATTAAAAACAACTAGCAAAATATATTTCTTTCTCACGCTTTAACAGGGTTCTGCTGACCCTCTGAACAGCGCCTTCCATCTCACCTATAACATGGTCCTGAACTTGCTACGTGTGGAGGAGATCAACCCTGAGTACATGCTCGAGAAGTCCTTCTACCAGTTCCAGCATTACAGAGCTGTCCCTGGTGTAGTGGAGAGTAAGAGCCATACAAACATTTCTTTAATTCTGAGTTTTAAATGCTTTTTTCCTCATAAATATGCACATCGGAAATGATCCCCAACTCCCCTCTTTATCAGATTTTTTTAAATACCTGATGGCTTGGGCCATTTTATAGCACACTTTGTCATTGGTAATATTACCAACGTAGAACCAACGTCTCCTCGTCCCTCTGGGTCTCCGATTCAATCCTGTGCTTAGAGTGGTGTGGGAGATTTTCTTTCTGGATCCTTCAGGAAGCTTTCAGAAGTTTCCTTCAGGGTTATTCAGTTTCCTCCTGTCCTGCTCACCCTAACACATCCATAGGTGTGTGGAATTAGGGTCACATAGGGGCGGAAATGTTCTATAGGAACGTCATTTGGAGAGTTTGGGGAAAAAGCGGGAATTTTTAAGAATTATTTCGAAATTTGGGGAAATTGATTCAGTTTATATCATATACAAACAGAACCATTTGGTTTGGTCATTTAATATTGTGTGCAGATTCAAGAATTGAAGTGTTTGTTATGAATGCACAGTGCCTGTAGGGGGTGTGGCCTCAGTTGCCCTGCAGTAGGCTAACCTGCAATTTTGTGAATTCCCTGTTTATTCCCAATAATTTCCACATATTCTTGTTAAATCCCATGGAAAGTTTCCAGTCTTAAAAAGTTCCTGGAATTTTGCAGTTCTATGTGTAATGCCTTGTGAAGACCTGACTTTCCAATTAGCCTGTTTCTGACTCATTCCCAGGAAAAATAGAACCAATTAATTGAAAAGGGGGAAAAGGTTCTCAGACTTTTTCCCCTCAGGTCCTCTATATTAGCATATTTTCTGTTACTGTTTGTATTAGTTTTCTTTTTTTTTTTTGAGCATTACATATTATTTCTCTTTGGTGTTCCCAGAGATGCAGAAGCTGGAGGAGATGTACAACAGCATCGAAATTCCCAACGAGGACAGTGTGGTCACTTACTATAAAATCCGACAGCAGTTAGCCAAACTGGCCAAAGAGATTGAAGAATATGTGCATAAACCCAAATACTGCCTGCCTTTTCTCCAGCCTGGCCGCCTGGTCAAGGTACCTTCTCGCCTTTCACGCAGCCTTATAGGAGTCGGGGTGACCTTTGGCCTCGTTTGTTACTCACCATTTCCACGTCTTACATTTACAGGTGAAAAAGGACGAGTTGGATTTCGGCTGGGGCGTCGTCGTTAACTTCTCAAAGAAAGCAAATGTCAAGGTAGGCTCCAGCCGTGGCCAGAAGTCCATGGACACCTGACCATCATATTTGTGCTTGTTAAAGACCCCATTCGAATATAATCAGCCGATATAATATTGGTCATAAAGTGATCAGTATATGACTGTAATGTTCAGGTGCTCATAAACATTTATCCATATGTGCTGTTTATTAAGTTGAAGATGTGTCCAGCTCATACTGCAGACTTCACCCTCACCCTGTGTGTTACTTTTGGAAGGAGGCTGCATCAGTAGGCAGCATTTTTGTGGGCAGAGGTGAAATATTTATTGTCTGCTGTTAATAATTAACCACAGTGCAAAGGGATTTTATGTTTCGGCAATAAATCAAAAGCAAATACCTTCTTCCCCCCCTCATTTAGACAAATGGCACTTGATTTATTGATTTATTTTTTAATAAGGAAAAGCAGAACTTTGGGAAGTTTAAGTCGTTATAATGAGACGAGCATTTAATGTATAATTGGTACATACGTTTGACCCGTAACTGTTTCCCACAATAACCAGAATCGTGGTTTGCTTTTAAATACTAATCATAAACCTAAAATATGTTTCACTGGTGTGTGTGTGTGTGTGTGTGTGTGTGTGTGTGTGTGTGTGTGTGTGTGTGTGTGTGTGTGTGTGTGTGTGTGTGTGTGTGTGTGTGTGTGTGTGTGTGTGTGTGTGTGTGTGTGTGTGTGTGTGTGTGTGTGTGTGTGTGTGTGTGTGTGTGTGTGTAGGCCAGTACTGGTGATCTGGATCCCCTGTATGTAGTGGAAGTTTTACTACACTGCAGTAAGGAAAGTGTAAAAAATGCTGCAACAGAAGCTGCGAAACCAGCAGCACAGAGTGAGAAAGGAGAGATGCAGGTGAGGACTCGCGCACTCTCTCTCTCTCTCTCTCTCTCACACACACACACACACTCGCACACTCTCACACACTTTCCAGAAGCAGTCTAGGTCTAAATGTTTATATTTTTGTTGATGTAATAAATATTTTTTTTCTTCTAATGAGTAAAATGAGTGTAAAGTTTACGGCGCAATTCATCGCTATGATCCTTTTGTATTTATTCAGGTGGTGCCTGTCATGCTGAATCTCCTCACCTCCATCAGCTCTGTGCGGCTCTACATCCCCAAAGACCTGCGGCCCTACGACAACCGACAGAGCATGCTTAAATCGATACAGGTAACACACACACACACACACACACACACACACAGGGAACTATATATTGTTCTATTTAATAGGATTAAAAAAGTGTAAGAGTACATCTAAATGTAGTGTAAGAGCTACATCTAAATTTGAAAACGGTCTAAAAGGAGTCTAAAAACTCTCCCACGGAAATGTCTAGAAACGCCCACGTCCCTGTACTGCGCACGAGCAAAAGCGCACGACGTGCCGACCTGCGACCTGCGGCGTTGATTTTCTTACCGGCTCTTTAAAACGTTGCACCGACGACTACAAACGCATCGTTGTTTTCAAATCTATTCACTTTGGAGGGCGTTTTCAAAAAGCTATGTTTTTGTCGACTATAAACGACTGTAATCGACTCGGTGTGGACGGAAGACCAAAACGTAGAAAAAAATAACGGCCTAACTGTGTTTTATCAAAAGATCTAGATAGACCAGATCTGCTCAGCTGTGATTGGTTGTTCTGTTGTGAGTTATCAGTTGCCATGACAGTACAGCGCCCCCTACGTGCGACTAAATGCACGGAGAACATCACAGATTCTGATTCTGAAATGCACAGAGAACACGTGTTTATAGTTGGAATTTAGTTTATTATTTCAGATGTTAAATATGGCTTTAAAAATGTTGAGTGGTATTTTGAATTGAAATACGTGTAGGAAACCTGACACTAGTGTTCAGCTGAAGAAGAAATTCTGTACGTGGTATGTTTTTTATTCTGTATGTAGCTGAATTGTAATCGCTTTCTCTCTCACACGTGTGCACACACACACACACACACACACACCAGGAGGTACAGAAGCGTTTCCCCGACGGTCTTCCCATGTTAGACCCCATTGACGATATGGGAATTAAAGATTCAGGGCTGAAGAAAGTCATCCAAAAGGTGGAGGCCTTCGAGCACAGGATGTACACACACGCACTCCACAGCGACCCCAGCCTCAGCACGGTCTACACACTCTGCGAGAAGAAAGCAGTGGTAAGTCGTCACAGACACATGTTCTAGATTCTGGGTTTTAGCTGGGAAAATATATATATATTTGTGCTCAGTAAAAGCGATTGTTGGGATTCTGTGAACAAAAAAAGAAGAAAAGTACACAACTCATTGTGGCACGTGGTGGTCTAGCATTGTGTGGGGGGCAAATATCAGAATCCAGAGGAAACAATCGGAGAAAACCAAGCTTACATTAGAGATCTATTTTTCTAGACTTTTATGGGTAAAAACAACTATAAGTAGATCATGTCATTGAGTCAGCAAGTGTTTGTTTGTTTGTTTGTTTGTTTATTTATTTATTTGGGATGAATTCACAATATAGGTTTTAGAAAACTGCCGCTCTCGCACAGATCTGAGCCACGTGAAGACTGATCACGTTTGATACATGAGTCGTGTGTCTACGTGTAGGTCTGTAGATATTTACTCTGAACATGACCCCGACTACGGTATTTCCAAATTTCTCTTCTTCGTCCTTTAGATGGTTTTCGTTTGCGTCTCGTGCCTCTTCTATCCGACTATATGAGACTGGATATTAACCAAACTATCATGTTGTTGAAGATTGCAGGTGACATCAAGGCGGCGAAGCGGGAGCTGAAGAAAGCGCGCACAGTGCTGCAGATGGACGAGCTGAAATGTCGGAAGCGCGTCCTGAGGCGTCTCGGGTTCGCCACGTCCTCTGATGTCATCGAGGTGAAAGGGCGGGTCGCCTGCGAGATCAGCAGGTAAATTGGCCAATGGTGGCAGACTATACAAGAAGAACCAGTAACTATTTATATATATATATATATATATATTTTTTTTTTTTTTTTTTTTTATTATATATTGATTGTATAAAAATAGACTTTTGGGAAATATTCGATCTATTCAGAATACTGTTCAATCGTGTGTGTTACAGTGCAGACGAGCTGCTCCTGACCGAGATGGTGTTTAACGGCCTTTTTAACGATCTGACTGCGGAACAGGCCACGGCTTTACTGAGCTGCTTCGTCTTCCAGGAAAATGTAACTATACACACTTTACATACACCCTGTTTACTGTAAAAGCGGTGAAACATGAATAGGAAGGGACACTTCGATGGTTACAATGTTGGACTTCTGATCAGAAGGTTGTGAGTTCAAATCCCTGCACCACTACATGATCACTGCTGGGCCCTTGAGCAAGGCCCTTATCTGTCAACTGCTCAGAGGGACAGGAGTTTAAATCCCATCACCACTAAGCTGCAAATGCTGTGTCCTTGAGTAAGGCCCTTAACTGCTCAGTGTATATGTATAAAGGAGATAATCGTAAGTCACTCTTTATAAGGGGGCGTCTCCCAAATGCCGTAAATGTAAATTAATACAAACCTGGCTGTCTTGAGTGAACAGTTCATTAGCAAAATTCATGTTTTATATTCTATAAAATATGGTTTCTTTATTAGATAAGGGTGTAACTACTGAATGTTCTGAGCTGCACTGTAAAACACTTCAGTGCTGTTTATATGAAGAGCAGGTTTGATGAATTTCAGTAACACTTCCAATAGAAAGTGTGTGAAGCAGAATTAAGGCCAGTTCTCACCGGATGAGCGAGAAACCTGCACGAGAAACTTCACGTACAGCATCTCGTTCCAGATCAGCAGCGTGTCAGCGGTGTTGAAGACATGCGAAATGTGAGCCCACTGCCCCTTCTTTAACGTCGCCCCTTTTTTATTATTTATCTAATAATGTCCCTGTAACGCTGCCTCTAATGCTCTTTAAAATGCTTTAGAATGTTTTTAGATGAATTGGTTAAGACCAGTTGCTAACAACTTGTTTTTTTTTTTAATGTCATGATATAGGCCTTAAATTTAATTCTTAATGGTCCTAAAAAGTCCATAAAAAAAATTTAACTTTAAACCCTGATTCGTTTTTATGCTCATGGCATTTCATGCAGTTGGAATTGAGCTCTAGCATGTAGGCTTAATCTTTAATATCTAGAGGTCGACCGAATTTACCGATAACTATAGCTAGGCTGGATCATACTTGCTGATAACCAATATATCAACTGCTAGTTTTTAAAATGGGTTCGGGATAAAAATGAATAAATAAATAAAATTGTGTCTATATTTCTCGAAATTATTCGATATTATCTCGAATATGTGCTAAGGAAAACAAATGTGAATATATAAATTAATAAATTAGAAATAATAATTAAAGCGCTCTCCGTGCAGCATGCAGTCTCGTAAAAAAAAACACAGCATGTAGTGTCAGTGATTTCACTCTAGATGCCGCTCTTTTGTAATAATAGTGGACCGGAAGCTGGAAAAACTATCGGTATTGATTTTTTTGGCGATAATTCCAATGATTCCACTATTGGTACCTCTTAATAACTAAGGGACATTTTAGTTTAAAAGTTAGCCTTTATTATCAAATGCAGATGAGTGAAAAAATATATTTAAAATTAAATTGTATAAAAATGTCTCCAGCAGTGTTCAGAGGGCCGTTTCAAATGTGGGGGCGGGCCGTAGTTTTAGTGACCCCCCCGCCATAGTAGTTCAGTTGTAGTAAGAAAATGACCGACAAACGAAAGAAAAACAAAAGAGAGAGAAAATAAACACTACAGTTTTAAACCAGCTGTTTACACAATTTCCTAATCGTTTGTTTAGTGTCGGCTTTGCTTGGAAAAAGGTTTGTTTTTCTGTCTCCAGCACTGTTTTTCTGACCAATGAATAAATAGTTTGAAAGCTTTTTTTCAGCCCTTTATTTTTTAACGAGTTTTTTTCTAAGTAATTGGTTCATTTTATTACTTGCAGTGTGAAATCAAATCAATCTGTACAGGGTCTGGAAAACGCATCACTTTTGCTCCGATTCTGACACGTCGAAAGCGTGTATAAACACTTATATAAGCAGCAAAAGACAAATAGGTTGTTTATTCGGTGTCCCACAGCCTCATGTGCTGCTCTACAGAGAGAGCTGTGGTGTAATTCCAGCTGGCCCGACTCTATCCGGACCCATCCTGCATGCTCCATTTTCTTGATTAAATCAGTCATGCTGCTGGCACTTAGGAAGCGCTTGTGTTGTAGATCAGACGGAGCGTTCGCGTTAAGACTGAAGTGATAAATGTATTGTAAATAAGAATCAGAAGTGTGCAGTTTGTTATGGAATTGTGGCTTGGTGAAGAAGCTTGAGGCGCTTGGGCAGGGGTGGTTTTTGTTTGGGATGTTTGGGGGGGAAAGTGTGTCAAACAGCTGGTGCTGCTAAGACTTTATTCTCGTGTTGCTAAAACTTTCTCATAATTTATTTTCTTAATTTATACTTTATTCTCGCATTGCTACGACTTTGTTCTTATAATTTCGACTTTATTCTCTGAATTTTTTTATCAGAATTTCGACTTTAAAATCTACGACTTTATTCTCAAATTTTTCGAAGTCGTAGTTTATAAAGTCGAAATTAAAAGAATCAAGTCGTAGTTTTTATTCTCATAATTTCGACTTTATAAACCACAACTTTCTCAAATTTTTCGAAATCGTAGTTTATAAAGTCGAAATTATGAGAATAAAGTTGTAGTTTATAAATCGTCATAGTTTTTTTTTTTTCCCTCATAATTTCGACTTTATAAACTACGACTTTATTCTCATAATTTCAACTTTATTCTCGTTTTGCTACGACTTTCTTCTTATAATTTCAATTTTATAAACTACGCCTTTATTCTCTTAATTTCAACTTTAAAAACTTTTCTAGCAAGAACAAATGTACATGGTTCATGGGGAAGCTCGGTGATGAAGGATCTGGGTTGCCGAATGGAAGGTCGGTCGCCTCAGCACTTGTATTGCCAAGCTGTCAGTTTTCGGGGCCCTTTAGCAAGGCCCTTAACCCCTTTTGTGCTCCCGAGGTGCAATACCATGGCTTCCTAACATGGCTGGTGATGTACATGTGACAAAGAAAAGGCCTCTTTACCCTTTTCATCTTTTGAAGGAAAAAGTGAACCAAACGCCTTTTACTCGTCTCATATGTGACCGAATGGTGATCCTTTGGTCGAACTTCTCCAGATTATTGCATTATTATTAGCTCTGGTTTCGATTGTAGCCCGGTTTCTGATGTCGCAATGCGAGCGCTCTCTCTGGATGAGATCAGAATACGTAAATACCTTGGCGTTAGTAATTGTTTTTTCTGCCAGTGATCGTTCAGTAAATGTTACTCCGGTGACATTGTGCTCTTTTTATACCGTTCATAACGCTGCAGAGAGACGACCCACCGGCTCGGGTTGCACCCACTCGGCTCTGATCGCCGTTAAGGTGATTGCTCGCATATTTCTAGTTGAGGAGTGTAAATAAGGTCATCTGGACCATCAGAACGTTGTGTAGACTGCTATGGAATTGAAATGATGTGCAGGTCGACACGAAAGCACCACTTTAAGAGCCAAATGCATGCAGACTTTGTCCAGTATAAAGATATTAAGTCGTAACGTTGTCCAAAAAAAAGGTTGGTCGTGCAGCTGGGAGCTGTGTGGGAGATGTGTGTGTGTGAGAGAGAGAGAGAGAGAGAGTTGGCAGCTGGTTTCTCTCCCCTTTAAGCTGTCATTTTGAAGTATTTCCACCTGTCGTTTCTCTCTCACACACATGCTACAGAAAACACAGCTCACGTCTCATCTTCTGAACAGGATTGTGGCTGAAATCGCTAAGGCATTTGTCGGAGGTCAAAAGGTCACCCCCCCGTCACACACCAGTGTTTGTGAATCTTTTACTGACTGTAAAATCCTTAAAGTTACACGTTACTAGATGTCTGGAAAAAGGTAGTGTAAAAGACAATGTAATCAGCTTCCCTGTGAGAGGAAGTAGAGGCAGTTTCCTCAAGCCTTTTGATGGTTGTAAAGGAAGTAGGCTAAAGCTTCCCTTTTTTTTTTTTTTTTTTTATACCTCTTCACACTTCTTTGAGGTTTCCATGGAAGCTTGGCTGCTCTGAAAAGAATTCTGATAGTCCATGCTTTTGTGAGGAAAGTCTGCATAATCCCACTTTCACTCTTAAAAGAAATTCTGCTCAGTTGGACTCATTCCCAATGAAGTTCTGACCACTACGCTCTCCCCAAGGAATTCCCAATGAAATTCTGACCACTACTCTCTCCTCTAAAGGAATTCTGACCACTACTCTCTTCTAAAAGGAATTCTGACCACTACTCTCTCCTCTAAAGGAATTCTGACCACTACTCTCTCCTAAAAGGAATTCTGACCACTACTCTCTCCTCTAAAGGAATTCTGACCACTATTCTCTTTCCATGGAATTCCAACAAATTCTGCCCACTACAGGAGGATTTCACCAGCCCTTCTGAAGCATCTCCAACACATCCAGCTCCCTTAAATAATAAATCCCACTGAGTCCGGATTTAAACAGCAAGTGACCCTCAGCATTCTACAGCTGAATGGGGGGTAAATGAGTTGTGCATCTCCCGACTCGGACGTACCTGGACTTCCCTGGGCTGTTTGTTTGGCCTCTGTACACCCAGAGTCTCGTTTAAACCCCTCTAGTCCACAGCACATGCCCTGATCTGGAACATCTGACCGCTTGAGAAAGAGCAGACAGGGTTTACGTGACTGAGTCAGTAAGCCGAGATTCTTCCTTTTCCTGATCGGATGTCGGTGATCCGCATAAATATTTTTCCGCCTCCCTTCTGCAGAGCCTGGAGTTTCTCCTCCGAGCAAATATTTAATCGAAACAGCTTTCTGACCTCACTGAATCTCACTGCAGCTTTAATGTGAAGTCTCTGGCCAGTTCTGGCTGCCCCTCGGCATGATACCATGGTTCGAGTGAGTTGGCGTCTGTGGAGAACGCGGCCTCTACGCAACTTCTCAAATCCCGTTACACAAATATATAAATACAAGTCGGCGAGCGCCACTGAGGCGGCGGAACCCATGCAGCGTGGGCATTTGAAACCTGGGACAGAGTGCGCAGAGATGTTTATTACGTTTCTGACTCAGATGTTAATTTTCCTTTTATTGTTGTGTACTTTTGTGTGTGTGTGGGGGGGGTGTTTCGTTTATTTGCACTGTTTTGTGCATCTGGTCAGTTTTAATGGAAGTAATCTCTCTCTCTCTCTCTCTCTCTCTCTCTCTCTCTCTCTCTCTCTCTCTCTCTCTCTCTTTCTTTTTCTTTTTCTTTTTGCAGGCTAACGAGATGCCGAAACTTACAGAGCAGTTAGCAGGCCCTCTTCGACAGATGCAGGTAACACAAATTCAGAGCTTTGAGTTCAGATACCGGTCTGTGTTTGCTCCAGTGAAGAATCACGCAGTCATTCCTCGATTAAGAGAAAAGGTCACAATCAGGCAACTTTTTTTTTTTTTTTGTTGTGGAAACGGGCTTCTATAGATTCAGACCACAAAGAAAATGATGCAGTTTCCAAAGTTTGGGATCATTTCAAACTAAAACCATTTAGAAAACACAGTACAGTGCATTTCCTTATTTTTTATTATTAAATTACATTACATACATATATATATATATATGTAGTCTAAAATGTATTATTTTTATTTAAAATGTTTTTATTTATTAATACATGCCCTTAAATGGGTTCAGTTCTTGTAGATATTCTTGTGTGCAATTTCAACAATAAAAATTTGAAAATATTTCTAAAAAGGAAACAAATTACTTGTTTATTTTAAGAGGCCCACCTTGTTTTTTCTTGTATATTTACTATCGCACTTTATTATAGAAAAAGGACTTCTTATTAAACACTGAAATATTATTATAATATTATTATTATTAATGAAATAATCGATAGCTACAGCCCTCACATCTGAACCTGAATCGACTGTTTGTGGTTGACAGGAATGTGCCAAGCGCATCGCTAAAGTCTCAGCCGAGGCGAAGCTGGACGTGGACGAGGACGCCTACCTGAACCAGTTCCGTCCTCACCTCATGGATGTAGTGTACACTTGGGCCAATGGAGCCTCGTTCTCCCAGATTTGCAAAATGACGGACGTTTTCGAAGGTGATTACCTCGACTATAAGCGACGTCTTGCATCTATTGTGCGTATGCATATTTACATGTAGTCCCCAACGTACGATGGTTTGACTTGTGGTTTTTAGATCTGACGATGATGATAGAGAAATTTCTTGTATCTCTTTATTTGCTCCATCCTCCACTCGTGAATCGTGACGACGATGGACAGGATTAGATGAGTTTATTAGAGGGACAGCGCATGTAGGACGTTTTGGAGACAAAGTGAGAGGTCAGTTTGAGATGGTTTGGACATGTGCAGAGGAGGGACATGGGGTATATCAGTAGGAGAATCCTGAGGATGGAGCCACCAGGAAGGAGGAAAAGAGGAAGACCAAGGAGGAGGTTTATGGATGTGGTGAAGGAAGACATGCAGGTAGTTGGTTTGAAAGAGGCAGATGTAGAGAAAAGAGATGCCCAGTTTCTGAAGGGAGGGCATCATGGTTTGCTTTAGAATGTCACAGTACATGTTGAAATCTCAGCACTTGTGCATCCCCAGACCATGATGCTGTCACCACCATGCTTGATTGTAGGCAAGGCACTTTTTTTTTGGTACTCCTCACCAGGGCGTCACCACACATGCAGTCATGCTGGTGTGGCAAGGGATAAACCTGAAAACACAGGCGCACTTTTTCCCTTTTTCCTCCCCAGATTAGTTGGTTGGTGAAAGAATAGGAAAGTTCTTCTAAGAAAAAACAAAGGAAAAACGAAAATTGATGTGTAATGGAAGGTGCGGAGTGAATTAGAGAAGCACACCAAGGCCAGAACGTGACCTGATTTGTTTGGTATGCAGTGAAGCAAGAGTGAACCGGGTGCATGTTATCACTCCGTAGGGAGGACATGGAGCGGTTCTTCTTTTCTCATTCTCTCACACTCTGCAATTTCAGGCAGCATTATTCGCTGTATGAGACGCCTGGAGGAGCTTCTGAGGCAGATGTGCCAAGCAGCAAAGGCCATCGGGAACACGGAGCTGGAGAACAAGTTCGCTCTTGGTATGAATCACTTTTACTTATCATGAAAAAAGCTACATTTAATGTAGAGATTTTTAATAGAAACTCAAACTTATTTTTATTATTATATTAGGATCAAATCAATTGACTTCAAACCAGGTTTAAGAAGGAAACGATTGACGGCTCTGACACTTGGGCTGAATTTTTGACCCGTGTGAAATTCACGCTTAGACGTTTGTCACGCTTTGAAACTCACCTTTTTTTTTTTTTCTAATTATTTCTTTTTTCTTTTTGTTTTTTTCTTTTTCCAAACAGGCATAACGAAAATCAAGCGTGACATTGTGTTTGCTGCCAGTCTTTACCTGTGAGGGACGAAGCAGCTGCTTTATAAAAAAATCAAAAACAAAACAAAAACTAAATTCCCTTCACTTTATCATTTGTCTTTCTTTTTTCCATAAAGACTACATGAAGATGGTGGTGATGTGAACGTTTATTAATGTTCAGGTTCACTATAATAACTTCATTCTTTTGTCTTCGAACTGCATAATGCATTTTTTTTGTACATAGTGTTTTAACATAATTTTAATAAAAAAAAAAAAAATGTATAGCAACAGGTATTTTTCTTTAAAAAAAACAAAAAAACATTCCCAGATGAGCAAATCTGTAAGCATTATACACAGAAAAGCAGCATCAACAGCCCAGGGGCATCATGGGACAGAGTCTGGGCGTAGCAGAAAGGGGAAAGCGTGGGGGGGTTACATTCACAGGTTTCGACCTCAGTGGTCCTTCCTGACCAGTCGTTGCACGCTGACGGCCCGCGCCGTCGGAAACGCCGAGCTTCCTGGCAGCTTCAGTTGGTGACGTCGTAGTGGTTTCCGTTGGTCGGCGTCTCCTGTAGGTTGGTGTGCACCATCTCGTTATCTTTCTGCTGAGCTTCCTTCTTCTTGAAGAAATCGGACACGAAGAAAACCTGAGGGAGAAACGTTAAAGGGTTGAGGAAGTGTGCTCAAACCGGGTTACGTGAAAAGCAGGAGGAATTCAGCAGATGAACAGTTCTGCATTTGATGATGATCTGCTCTACGTGGTTTGGAGTAGATCTCCTGCTATAGAGCTCCAAACCTAATGAACACCTTTGAGATGAACGCTGAAGGTATCCTGGACCTCCTCAATTTTTTACCTTCATCAGTACCCAAATTAATGAATCTCTACCAAATCTAGTGGATCATCTTCACAGAAGAGTGGAGGTTATTATAAAAGCAACTGGGGACTAAATAGAAAAATTTATTTTAAAAAACGCTCACCACCAGCAGGGCCATGACGGCTCCCTGTATGAGGCCCGTGAGAACGTCACTCCAGTGGTGTTTATAGTCGGAGACGCGGGACAGTCCTGTGTATATAGAGGCAGCAATCAGGAAAAACTGGACTGTGGGTCGCAGGAGTCGAGCCCATTCATCTTTCATCCGAGCCTGCAGATAAAGCTGAGAAAGAAAAGAAAAACATTAAGATCATCATAGTATATAATCAGCCAAGACGTCCTTAGCGCCTGATGTTTGCCTCCTGAGATTTTGAAAATATATAAATAAAAGCCTGTTTAGTTAACTTTTAGTTCCTCCAGAAACAAAAAGGCTTTGTCGATGATCTTCTCACAGACCCGATTAATTGTTGATGCTCCAGAGCACCCGCGGCCGGACAGCAGCCAAACCCGCTGAACCGAATGCTAAGTGCCTTCAGGCATCGCTTAGTTAGTTCAGGAAAACACACTGTGTCTTATACAACAAAATACACACGAGCTCAGAAAAATTTGTGAAGAAAACACATGACGCAGCCTTAAATAACAGCAGGTGAACAATAATAATGGAATCGGAAGACAAATCACAAAAACCTAGTTAAAAGGTTTTCAAATCAAGATCGATTGATCCCCAAGTGTGTGATGGTGTGTTCCAAATGTTAAAGGGATTAAAAGTAAGGGGTTTCCACGACTACTGATTTACGTAGTAAGTTCAGAATCAAGTCTACTCATGTGTTTGTTCTGGGGGATATGGGGTCTGCAGGACGAGGACACCAGGATGTCAAACGATTCCTCGTGACATTTTAAATCCACGATAAACAGAACATCTTCAGGGACGGGCAAATTACCCTCACTCTGATTACACCTTGGATGGCATCTGACCAGTTTCTATATTCAGCCTTGTTGCACACGAGCTACAAAAATCCTCACGTCAGCGTTGATGACAAACTTCTTGATAACATCTCGAATAATCTCGAATCTCCCATAATAATAACGCTGAGGTTTGTGTTGTCTCTTTGGGCTGGAACAGTCTAAAGACCACGCGACCCAAAATACCGCGTCAGACGTAACGAGGACAGTCGTATAGCAACGACCTTTAGATCGGAAAACAAAAAGCATACAAAGCCTTGATGTCGATTTTTTTTTTGTTTTTGATAGTTGTTTTGTGTTGTTTGTAGGTAAAAGGTCAGAGTCAAAAATAAATCCAGGACGAACCCAAACAACGATACGAAAATGTTCTGCCTTTCGTGGTGTAACCAGAGGCAGCAGCAGTGTGTTGTGGAGCAGCAGCAGTCTCTCTCACAGCTCTAGATGAAAGTACACTATACAGAAACCTGAGCGTACGATTCATGTGCTTTTTGAGAATCCTATTCCACATTTAGTCCCCATTTGTTCAGCCTCCACTCTTCAAGGAAGATGTTCCACTAGATTTAATTGAGATTTTGGTTGATTTAGAAAGAAGGATTAGTAAAGTCAGGTAGTGATAGGGAGGAGGTCTGAGGTGCAGTCAGCATTCACATTCATTTCAAAGGTGTTCAATAGGGTGTTAAGCTCTACTGCAGGAGGAGATCTATTTCAAACCATGTAAAGCAGATCTTCATGGAGCTGGATTTGTACACAGGAGTATTGTCATGCTGGAACTGTTTTGGATCTCCGAGTTCAAGTAAAGTGGAAATTTTAGGGTTCTGCCATGCCAATCATTTTTGTGGTAACAGTTTGGGGAAGAACCGCATGTGGCTGAAAAGATCAAGTGTCTAGCAATCTATCTCTCTCTCTCTCTCTCTCTCTCTCTCTCGCTATCTATCTACCACTCTGTCCATCTCTCTATTTATCTATCTACAACTCTCTCCATCTCTCTTATCTATCTCTCTATTTATCTCTCCAACTATCTATCTACCACTCTGTCCATCTCTCTTATCTCTCTTTCTATCTGTCCATCTTTCTATCTACCAGTCTCTCTCTCTCTCTCTCTCTCTCACTAGATAGATAGATAGATAGTTTGTGCAAAAAAGGAAAGGAACTTGTTCGATTGTTCGCCTGAACTGAATAGAGTTTTTGTTGAGGTCAGCACACACCGTGTGACGTGTACGTTCTTCAGATGAAGGCAGGAAACAGACACGTGTATATACAATGGAAAAACCTGAGCTAAAACTAGTCTTTATTTGGTAATAAGACACGGTGAACCAGAGATGCGTGAGACGAGACAAGAATGTCTCATATACCTCATACTCACATCCTATAGACAAAGATCCTATAGACATTACACAGACACCATAGGAATGTGTGTTAAGAGAAACAAGTGTCCCTCCGAATACTAACAGTAATTAACAAAAAGAAATTAAAAGAAAAACCTACGTGTCTAGCAAAAGGAAATGTTTTTTTTACACTGTAGCTTTTTTTTGTGGAAAATCTATAATATATGAAATATATACAGTAAATATCTTATAAAGTAACATCATGCTTTCTGGTCTTTTGGATTTTAAATATTTGTAAAGAATCGATGAAGTGTGTTTTATGTGAAAGTACCACTGCGATGTAGGTCATTTAGTCTTAACCACTGGATAATTCTCTCCTGTCGTACAACAGCTTCCATTGTGGGAATGTGAAGGCTTTTACATGCTTCATCCGAAATAAATGAAGCTGTCAAGTGTTTTTCTTTCTAACATACTCATGCTGCATCATCGGGCGATGTAACACACTCTAAGAAATAGAGAGGGAGAGATGTCAACCCCTTTTTTCTCAGTGAAGACAGGTATTAATTGACGAGAGACATGATGCTAATCCCTGCTGCCGAGCCAGTTTTGGATTCCCGACCACGGACGGCTGTGGCATCAACAGAACTCGCCATTTCCAGACAATAGAGTAAACATTTTTCTGCTGAGTCACTTATGAGCCTCCTTTCTTTCAATTCTTAAAGTTGCAAACAAGTAATCTGAAAGGTAGACCATGTTGATTATAAACACAGCTTTCATTTTATTCATCCTTAGTACCTGCCTGGTCAGTTTTTATACAGTGTCGTGCAGGAAAAGGGGAAATTTTAGAACTCGGAGGTCGGTGATTGTTTCCTGTCTCCTCATTTGGAAAAAACTGGTTCAGCCTTAAAAGAAGAAGTCCCCAGGTGGTGTTAGAACGGCCCACACATACACCCCAGAGGACACTGAGGCTGTTTAAGCTGCCATCGAGATGCGCCTTGACTGCTCCGTTCCACGACACGCATCATTGCTGTGTTGAGCAGTTTCTTCGAACACTATCACCGTTCTTCTAAAAGTTTTTACAGCGAACGCTCGTTGTGCACCACTCCACTGCTCCGTTATAACTGCTGGCAAGGGGTTGGTGGTTGTACAGCGCTTTTAACAATCAACAGTCTCAAAGCAGCTTTACACATAATGCAGTGATAAAGAATGAATAAAATTCATAATAAATAATAAAAAGTTATTTATAAGTGTAAATCAGTACTCTGTGTTTCCAGGATTGACCCGGAAGACTATTTTTTTTAGATGATGAGGTGTTATTAGTAAAATGTTAAGATTATATAACCCATAATACGACTGTATTCTTTTTTTTTTTTTTTATCTGCCTAAGAAGGTTTTTGGTTTCACATGACCTCCATGTTGAAGAAGAGCTCAAGACCTGTTCAGTTAATTATTAGGACACAGCCCTAACCTGAGAAAAGCTGTAATCTTCACTGTATATTATTAAAGGTCCACCTTTAGCCATTCATTTGAAGAAGGCTACTGTGTTTGAATGTGTTATTAAGGTGTTGCCCAGCTGTTTGAAGAGGCTTTAGGATGAGGGTTTATTTTTTTTTTTTTAAAGATATAAATAGGTACTTACTGCCAGGAAGAGCATACAGTACATGGAGAACGAGGAGTGGCCGGAGTAGAAGGATAACCTGCAACACATGCAGAAAAACAGAAGGGAGGTCAGCAAGGCACTGAACAGCTGACAGTAAGCGTTTTAACTGCGATGACATGAATCCACAATCAATCTTTCCTTCAGTTTCACATACGCTGTCCTTTTGAGGTCTATTTATTTGTTATAGTTTTGTACAATAATACAGACGTCATCATTATTATTATTATTATCATCATCATTTTTATTATTTTGAATGAATCAGTATTACTAACTATTTAATAATTAAATAATACATTTGTTTTGAATAATATAAATTTTTTTTATTATTATTACTAGTTAATATAAATGGTATGAAGATTTACTTTGACCAAACAAATATATAAAATGTCCACAAGTTCCACTTTATTTCATTGAAAAATCACACACACACACACACACACACACACTGTTGCTCCCTAAATAACGTGTAAAGATCTCAGAAGTTTCAATGAGTTGCAGTCCAGACAGAACTGCTGTTGAAGTATGGAATGGTTGCCATGTTGGTTCCTTTCACCTAAAAAAAAAATTTCAACTTTCCTGCTCCAAAACAACACCAAAACATTAAGCGTCCACCTCCATGTTTGACTGTAGGGGTGAGGGAGTCTGATCACATCTTCTCTATCATTCATTTACATAATCATTCATCTGGTAGAGACAAATAGGTCAGATTTAGACTCACCTGCCCACAGAACCTTTTCAGTCATTCACTGTTTTTTGCCTTTTAACTAGTTTGATGCATATGAACAAAACGTACATTCACGTGTGTCTCAAAAACCATAAAAAAACGAGGTGTTTAAAGCCTTTTAACAGACCCTGTAATTTAACAAGCACATAAATCAAAACTTAAAAATAATGATTCATTATAATGAATAAATCATAGTAAAAATTATAATAATTGCACAAAAAAAATAAATATTTTGGCCACTTGGTTGATACAATTTTTTTTTATGTTCGGTGACAGGTGTGTATGTGTGTGTGTGTGTGTGTGTGTGTGTGTGTGTGTGCGCGTGTGTGTGAGTTAAAACAGGTGTGTTACGATAGACTACACACTAAGACCCACTAGGAGCATCATAAAACACTTCGGTTTTTACGCAGATCTTTTGTCCGGCCAAACTGAAAGACATCTGCAAGTCCTTTACAAATATACGGGGCTTAAATATACAGAGGGTGAGTTTTAGCAACTGGCTAGAGACTCGGGAACAATGTGCACACACCCTTTTCCGGGTGAGAAGGGCAGGCCGAGAGTGACGAGTGTGGGGGGAAGTTTGTGGATGGGATCAGCAAAAAAAAACAAAAAAAACACAAAAAAAAACAGGGTGGGCGGAGTATCCGGAGGGATTTTGAGTCTTCCTGTTTATATTAGCCGGAGGCTCGCTGTACAAAAACTGCCACCAGGGCACGGTGACATTAGTGCTGAATACACAATGACTGAAACAAACACAATCACGCAATACTGTATAAATATACACTGTGAGCCAAACGACTAATAAACCCTGATTACTACAGAGTGAGGGTGTAACGTTATACCGCTGCGACAGCAAGGCTTCAGATACACTATACGGGCAAATGTTATTGTGGTTCTTCCCCAAACTGCGTGCTTGTATAGAACGCTTTTGGATGCGGTGGCATGAGATTTTCCCTTCAATTGACCCAAACATGTTCCAGCATCACAATGCCCCTGTGCACAAAGCAGCTCCATAAAGATTTGCCCTCCATGGGTTGGGATGGAAGATCTCTTGCTAGAGAGCTCTGACCTCAATCCAATGATTTAGGTACAATGATGAATGTGAATGCTGACTGCACCCCAGGCCTCCTCGCTGCAGCTAAATCTGTACCTGACTTTAACACCCTTTTCGCTGAATGAGCACAAATCTCTACAATCCCACTCCAACAATGAAGTGGAAATTTGGTTCATCTTCCCAGAAGAGTGAAGGTTACAGCAAATGGGGACTGAATGTGGAACGAGATGTTATAAAAAAGCACATATGTGTCCAGGGAGAATTTGAGATCAACCCTTTAACAGCACCATTGAGCAACATTCTAGTTTCTCAAAATGGAAGACTGAGTCCAGATTCTGTCTTCTACTGGTAATAGATGAAAGAATAGAATCTTATATACTCTCAAAAAAAACATCAAATCTACACGCTCTGAATCATCAGTGTGTCAGTTACCAAGAATGGTAATGATATGTAGAGTTTCTTTTTAAGGTTTTTCCCTTTTCCATTTATGTAGCTTAAATCATTTTTTCACATGAGTATAAAAGCTACTGCATTATGCCATTAAACCTGTTATATCTTTAACAGTTATAATCTTACTCCTAATTTTAAAAAAGGAGAATTTTAACATCTCAATTGGGTTTGTTTTTAGTTCATTCTTCAAGTAAAATTGGGGGGCAATGTTTTTTGTTAGCAGAGATCTCATTTCATAGATAAATGGACGATCTGGTGGGAAACAAAGGTTTAATGGATGGAGTGGACATATGGAGAGGTGGTAGGATGAATGGGTGGGGGTGTGGTTGCGATGGACTTTGGGGGTGGGCTGGAGGAATGTTTGGGTGTGATGGGTAGGGCAGACAAATGGAAGAAGGAATGGGTGGGGTTGTATGGTGGATAAATAAATAAGATGAGATCTTCTGGTAACTTTTCATTTATACATTGAAATAACAACCCAACAGAACATTCGTATGCAGTCGTGGGTTGGTCTTTTGCGTATTTTGATAGTTGTTCTCGTGAACTTTAATGTGGACATTCTAAATGCTGATGAAATTCTACATCTGTATTAACTTGAAGCACAAAGCCTAAGCCTTCAAACACTTCTAGCACTAAAACATAAATGTGTCTTCTCTTCGTGTAGCAAAAGAAATCAATATGGAACGCCGCCATGTAAAAGATCGAATGGATTAAATGCACTCCCATGTTTTTCTGGAGAGATCGAATTACAGGTTACGAAGCTGGAGACAAAGAAGCTGAGAACATTTATGTACGGCTCAGAGACAGAGATGAAGACTCAGCTGATCTTCACTAATCGAATAAATGATTAGCGTTGGATAACTGATACTATTCTTAGAAGCAATCTTAGACCTTTCGACCCTAATCTCAATTTTGCATCATTACATTTTATCTTTGGGGTTGTCAGAGGTTCATTAGGCCCAAGGTTGCGTGATTCCCAGGTTATTTTATAACTCTTTGATCAGGACCATGTACATTAACCAGTCATTTATTTTCCAAACATACTTTGAAGTGAGGCCATATGTCCCATGAGATCAAATAATGGAAGGTGATTCATGATTATGCTTGGCAACCCACTTCCCCATTAGCTTTATTTGTTTATGTTTATATATATATATATATAATATATATATATATATATATATATATATATATATATATATATATATATATATCCGTCTCCTGGGAAAATCAGTGGATTTTGTCCAGCTGAGTGCTTTTCTATCAGATGCAGGAACCACACCTACTGTTAATGAGAAAGGTCTGAATCAACTTTCCTGACTGGCCTTGAGTCTGGCCCAAGAAACCACGCTGAAACCTTGAGCGTCGGACTCTTTGTCCCTGTATGTGTGGCCTCTAGCAGCTCACCGCAGTGCTGGAATACACCCGAGTGTGTGAACCGAAGTCTCGCCACAAAAGCTACGGCGAGCCAAACCCTTGTGGGGAACTGGATTTCACTTAAAAGGCTACTGAAACAATGATCAAAGCCCTCCCTTTTGGTCCTCCAGAAACAATCAGAAACCTGATTCAGGATCCAAGAGGGACTCTAATTAGACACCGTTTTGATCGGATTGCATGTCGAGGACTGCAGCGTTCTTATGAAGCTTGAACCATCGTCACTGGACCATTCAAAGTCTCCTGTGGCGGCGTTAAGCTTCTGACCTTGGCGCTGGCCGTCTGAGAGATCGGAGGGCGCTTAGGAAATCGCCGTGCATGGTTCAAATACAGATCTTACATGCTTACTTGGTCGGAAAACAAAAAGCCTCCCAGACAGATGGAACCACATGAAAGTAGCTGTAGTAGAGTGGAAGGGCATAAATGTTTTACATGCTCTTAATTTCCACTTCAAAGCCACTCGGGAAGTAGACCAGAGCGCTGATGGTTCGCTGTTTGACTTTAAGGGCGTCGGGGATCCAAGAAATTCCCGGGGAGCATTTTAACGAGCTGAAATTTCTCCGTTGGCTGGAGAAATTGCGCAAAAGACTTCTTTCTTGCATTCTGGCTGCCTACATTCTATCTTTAATGTCATGGTTTACACAGGTGATTCATAAATCCCCGTTCGTAGCTTGTAGAAAGAACACAAGAATTCTGGTAAAAGGCAACACAAAGCAGACTAAGCCAGAGGTCTTCAGCGTTTTTCAGGTGGAGGACACCCTTAGACGATAGAGACATGGGGCAAATGTGTCAAACATAGCCACTGATATTAATAGAAACCAATCACATTACGCTAGTTATATTTTGTTAAGACGATTAGAACTATGTGGTTGTACATACATCATCATCTATATATTTCCATATCTTTCAAAAAGATTTATGGATCGTAACAAACAGATATTTTGCAGTTAAAAGCACAATTTATTAAGCACAATTTATTAATTTGTTTAACCGATTTGCTGTTTCACGTTTTCCTTTTACTATCACGTAGACTATTATCAATTTGCACAAACTTTAGCTTTCATTTGAATAGAACTTTAATGTAATAAATATATATTTTTTACTAAATGTTTTATCTTTGATGTTTTTACCCACGTTTATTTATTTATTTAGAAAAAGTTTATATGTGATTCAACATTCATACCCTCTAGTGGTCACGGACCCCCTGGTTGGATAACCCATGAACTAAGCTGTCCCATGCTTGTTTTGTGTTTTATCCTGGTGTTTCTACTGGTTTCTAGTAGCTACAAATGAGAAATAATGATTATTACTAATGACTTTGGAGGGTCATTATCAGTACCAGAAGGAATAACTATCAAGGTCAAGGTTTGGATGGTTTTGGTTTGAAGAGGTTCAAGAGATTTTTGGAAGAAAACATGGTGAAGAGGTTTTAGAAATATGTATAATAGCAAAGATCATTTAGATTGTTAAGATGAAGAGGAGTTGAGATAAATTCTTAGTGTGCTCTTAAGTTACCCACCTGGCTTCGTTTACCGTCTTCAGGTCGCCGGTGCAAGTGAAGTTCTCGATGTAAGCTCCGCTCGAGCAGTTGATCTTCGTCCAGTCCGGCTTACACACGTCCAGGAAGTGAGGTCGCAGCCTGCCGATGGAGTACTTGCCGATGTCGGTGAGGGACTGGCTCATGGCTGCACCAAACACGAAGGTGCCGATTGCTTTGTAAAGGCACGCGACGTAGCAGTTGCTGAAAAACGACTTTGATTTGATACGTTTTAGATACACCGAAACGCATTCGCCGACAATCATCTGCGAGGGAGGAAAAGAACAAAAGACACTTTAGTAGCCCGTTACATAGTAGACTGTTTAGTATCACTTGAACAGATTCTGATGAGGATGTCCACTCAAATTATCAAAAGGCAAGATAGAGCAGAAGTGCTAGTCGACAATGCAACAATCACTGGTCTGGAATCCAATTTACTTGAACCTCCATGTTCTGATTTATTGACCGGATTAGTTCCAATCTCACCTTAGAGCCTTTGTGTTCTTGAGCTAATCGAATTCTGGATTCTGAATCATGTGAGTCAATTTAAATGAACCTAATAGTTTTAAATATATATATTTTAACGCACAACGTAGTAAGAATCCTTTAGGTCTGTGATCCTTTTCTGAATTTTAGGAATAACAGCTCACACTATAAGATGGAATTCTGAGCCTCACATCCCGCATGGTTTTCCTCATGTTTCTTCAATTTGCCTTTATAGAAATATCGGATTTTTCTCTTTGGCAAGGTTTCTCGCATTATGCATTCACATTATGCGAAGCTAAATTCTTTAAGTACGACCTGTTCCTAAAATAACATTCCTTTAATCCACAAATCGCGGCTATCTGAAATCAGCCAGCATGCGCCTCCTCCCACTTCCCAAATCCAGTCTGCGCTTCAGGTCATAGAATCCGTGGTTGTGGGTGCATTTTTTTTCAGCTTTAATACCATTTAAACAAACTCATAGAGGGTTTATGTGTCTATAAAACACAGACATTCTTTAATATCTTTTGGTATATATTTTTTTTTATTTTTAATATCTTTATATATTAATTTTATGTAGTGGAGATTTTTGCATACCATAGAAAAAAAAGATCTGTTGGAAATTCTCAGGGGTAGGTGGCACGTGCTGATGATATCAGAGACAGAAGTGACTTAAAAAAAATTTTTTAAACAATTCTGTGGAATTTTTGCTGACGCTTAAAGAACCTCTGCCAAGAGGTGTAACTGAACAAAAGGCCAAAGGGTATATCCGAATTCCTATAAATTATAATAACCCATAAAATGAGTACATTTCGAGCAGACTAGAGCTATTAAATCATGACGGGGATTTCCTGATGCCCTGAGAAACATGCTTCTGTGGGTTAGAATAAGTAGGCATGCGGTTTGTGTGACACATTGTTTCCCCCCGTGTGAGATCTTTTGAGCCGAGCTTTTGTTTGGTTAAAGGTCAGGATCCACAGAGTGGTGCTTTTCTTGAAAACGGTTAGTTTGAACAGTCCTGCAGTGTTTAATTTATCGATGTATTAGAAAGAGGATGATGGCAGACCACACAGATCTGAAGCAAAGGGTTAGGCCTCAAAGCAACTCATGGCAGCCAATGAGCTTTTAAAGCCAGAGTTCCCGACTCCAGTCCTGTCTATACTGTATAAACCTTACACTTTAGTGCTTCACCTGCTCTGATGGAGCACTGTTCATCTTTTGACCTTTTATCAGATGATTTAGAGCAGTTATTGAATTCATTTCTATTTGTAGAGCGCTTTTAACAATGGACGTTGTCTCAAAAAATTATATATAAAAAGTATAAAGTGTCTACGTTTATAGGTT
This sequence comes from Silurus lanzhouensis, assembly GCA_039877035.1. Classification (NCBI taxonomy): domain Eukaryota; kingdom Metazoa; phylum Chordata; class Actinopteri; order Siluriformes; family Siluridae; genus Silurus; species Silurus lanzhouensis. The sequence continues at coordinate 813,285 of JBCEWE010000386.1, forward strand.
AAAAATTTGTTCCTTAATCATTGTACGTTCATCCATTAAAAACACTAATACACAATACATTTTTTAACCAGTAATGGAGCAGAAATGAAAAATATCGGTTTTATTTACCTACAAATTTTGCCCTTAAAGATTAATACATCTTAACCGTCATGTCATAACTAAGCAAAATCACAGTTTAGTTTCAATCATAAATTTTAGTATAATTTTCATATATACTAAAGTGTATGAAGATGTGATTTTTATAAATTTATATATTTTTTTAAAAAACATTTCTAATAAACAAATGACAACCAAATCCTAAAAGTCAGCAATACACACTAAAATCTCTTTAAATATAATGTTGGTTGGGTGCAACACAACTGGCATTGTATAACCTACGAAACTCAAATGCTTTGAAAGTCTTTCTGGGATAATTTTTATGTTAAAATGTTATGGTTTTGTTCATGAGTAGGTTATAAACATGAGATCCTACATATATGAATATAAATTTTTCTATATACTACATAAATTACATGAAATTGATTTAAACACTAATATTAACTGTTTAACAAAATATAATAAGTAGTAATTTTATATTTTGTATAAACCAAAGTCTTTGGTTTTTATTATTGTAAAATGTTATTGTTAAATAAGGCGCTCTTTTCGTAACAAATACTAAAAAATATACGTAACAACTATAAAAGTTGTTGGTTTTTTTCGTAACAATCGTATCTGTAGCAATTGTATTGACAATATGTCATCTTTATCCATTTGTTCAGAAAAATCTGTGTGCTGATGGATATTTAAGTGCTGCGCTTTCACACTAAACGGTGCAAGGTTTATCCCTGCAGGACTGGAACCAGAAAAGCAAAACTAAGAAACAGAGAGTGAGGTTGAAACAGAGGTCTGCATAAACAAAACGAAGTGCACTTACAGTAAGCAGCGTGACCGGTATCATTACTCCTCCTAATAACTCATAGGAAATGGTGTCATCCTTTAGAGGGTACTTGATCGAATCATCGTTACAGAAAAATCCCCGTTTGTACGGTGAGTGTCGTGGTGTGAGTATTGCGAATGGGAGTCCAACTAACAAACAAAAAGGAAACACAAACAAAGCAATGGGAGAGAAATAAAAACAATGACAGCAGTGGGTTAGTCGGCACATGACACGGGGCCCAAGACCAACACCAAAGACCAAACACACACTCAAACATACATGCTGTGGATGGAGAGCAAACATGAGACAAGTGTTTAAGTAACAGTTTAGAAGGACATGTGAGATGACAGGTGGTGTTTAGCAATGAAGGGTGAGCTACATGACATTAGACATAGTGACAAAGCATCAATGTAACGCTATCATTACATCATATATAAATATAGGAATAATGTGATTTTGTACTATCGCATAGTTGAATAACTAATAGTTGAGGTTTAGTAGTGAACAAATACAGGTCGAACGATTAAAATGAATTTGGCGCAACACCATTGATGATGGATCGTATAGTTAATATAAAACTACAGTAATTCACTTCACAAGTACATAGAACAGTAATTAGCGTTACTAATTAACTGCATATGATTTAAACCATAGAAGTATATAAGTAACTATACTACTATACTATCCAATTATAGATAAATCTCTAACAACTATCATGCACTGTATACATATAAATCCTTCAGTTATTGAGTAATATTATATTATTCTACATTATAAATATAACAATTTTGATTGTACAGGTTAGTTTATAATGCTACATATCCATGTATGTACTGTGTAGTGGTTTATCAGTGAATGTCTACTATACAGTATCGCTCATAGAGTAACACTGATATACAAATAGAGATAGTAAAATCTTAATATTACTGATAATATTCTGTACAAATAGACAATTTAATCATTCATTTGTAACACTGCACTATACAAATAGATAAAATATTAGTAATAGTGTATCTACTTTACAAACAAAGATTATAAAAAGTTAATAAATATACTAATCTACAGTACAATTGTAAAGCTAATACAGAAAATTACGGATTATGATATAAATCTAATGTACAATTAAAAATCATAGTGTTAGTTACTAATTATATAGTTTTATGTAAAACTTTGGACATGGAGAAACTGTGTATTATACAGCATATGGCTGAAATGACAATAAAAGCCTGCTAGATTAATTAGATTCGAATCTATTACACAAATAGAGATGAAACAGTTAAAATTTTAATTCTAATAATGTGTAACTATACTGTATATAATATATATAATATAATATATATATATAATACTGTATGAACTGTGCAGATCTCTAAAGTTAATAAAGATTCTAATGATACTACTACCAGGTAAAGTCCAATTTGTGTTTGGTCGGAACCACTTCTGTGTTTCGGTGTTAAGGAACTTTCAGCGTTGCAACACAAGTTTCCACTGAACATCTTTATTTCAGCAACAAAAGTGTGTTTTTTTACTGAAGTGTGATTACTCGAGGGGGGCAAAATTGTATTATATTATATATAAATTATTTATTATTATTATTATATTATACAAAATAGAACAAATATCTAGTATTGATGTAGTCTTTTGAGGAAAAAGCATTAGGGCGTGCTGATGATGTAAGGAAGTGTTATAGGCGCATTATTAACCTAGGTAGTGTTGTTACGAGTTGTCTTTAATCATTTTTGCGGTAAAATTTGCATTTTATAGCCTAAAAATTGAAAACAATATAAAGAATATAAGAAATATACACTGGTGAGTACCCATATAGAATTGTTTGTGTTAAAATTATGTAGGTTTAAGAATATTGAAAGTGTACATATTTGGTTGCCACTTCACGGATTTTCGCCTATCGTGGGGGCGTCTCGACTGTAACCCCCTGCGAAAGGCGAAGGACTACTATAATCTGAAACTCTCAAAGAAGCTAGAACCTCAATTTGGAAATGTAAAAAGTACTGCTGGCTGTGGTAAATAATGCCCTGTTGGAATATTAGGTTTTTATGACCTATTTTTTAAATCTCTTTTATCGCTGAAAAGCCCTATAAGTAAATATGGGATACAAACAACGAAACTAATTATTGAAATTAAAAGTGGAAGATATCATTACGTTTTTGTTTAGCATTTAATTCTAAACTAGCCATACACTACACAATTTATTCCTGAAGTCATTTGAATTTTACTTTCCCTTTAGTTTTTTTACACAGCTTAATTAGTTTGTTTTGACTCCCTAGTGGCTTTTGAGGTATGGGAAAACTGCTCCAATCGAATATAGCATCAGACCTGGAAGGATGTAATCATGAAGCCCGTTTTGAGGTCTTTTTTTTGCCCAATTATGACTGAATGGTCAATCTTCCCAGACACATGGGTGTCGGAATACCCGCTTTTCACAAGTATATAAAAAGAAATTGAACCTGGCATCTTATTGACTTGTGCTTTTTTTTGCATTTATTTTCCATTTTATGCTCTGTAAATACAAGAACCGAGAAAAGCATGCGAGCTCCTGGCGCAAACACACCAATTCCTCAGTGGTTATGGGTTTCCTGCAAACCAACACGCGAACACACACACACACACAGGGTTATGAGAATGAGGTTATCCTTCAGGAAACGTCATGCATTGAAACGTCACGTTCCGTGTAACTGCTATGCAAAACTGCAGCATATTTGCATGACTGTGAGTCTGCGAGCGTCAAATCGATGAGGCATCGGTGTGTCTATAAAAGGATCTAGCTTTGGCATTGCCGCTTTCTGAGAGGACAAACATCTGACAGGTCTCAGTGTAAACTCAAACTCGGCATCAAATTTCTTAGTTGTGATACATGAACATTTACGATCTTTAACTAGGTTTCTGAGAATTATCCATGGGCTCTGCACTGCTGATTAAGCACAGTGATGTACGTGAAGTCCTTTTTGACTTTAGGATCTGCTGCGATGTTCAAATAACTCTCATTACATTTTGGTTTTCCCTCCACCATATCCAGACCCTGGTACCTTAGATGACAAGCCCTGTTTTAGTGCTTTCACTACCAAACTAAACAATACTATTTCTGTGTATGGAGTCTGGGACCGATTTTCCTTTTCTCCACAGCCTGTTTTTTCCCCCTGTGTAAAATGTCCAATGTCCAAATGAATTCATTTCAGATTAAATTGTTACATCACATATATCTATCTATCTATCTATCTATCTATCTATCTATCTATCTATCTATCTATCTATCTATCTATCTACCTACCTACCTACCTATCTATCTATCTATCTATCTATCTATCTATCTATCTATCTATCTAACCTATCTAATCTATCTACCAATCCACGTCTATCAAGGACAACTGAAATCCTAGTTTAGCATTTTTTAAACCTTTCTTGAATTAGGAACCATTATAGATTGCCTACGAGATCATTTTTCATCTGTCTGATCACTGACTTGTCTGTCTGTATTCCTCCTTATCTTCTCTTTTTTGCGACATAAACTGTGAAAGGATTCAGTTGGCGTCCACATGTGAAGATCCTTCTGTTCAGGTTTCTGATGCAATCTTGTTTTTTTTTTTTCATTCATGTGCTTTGTAGAGCTTCGCATTTGTTTTTAATGCTGCGAACAAAAATTTTCTAACTCCTGTGTTTCCTGTTCTCCAGGTTACTGGTCATGTGTGTTTTTTTTCCATCATCTTTTTCTCATCAGCATATTTTAACTATGACTAAAGCATTAACTCTGATGAACTTGATGAAAAATTTATTTTTTTTAATATCCTCTTCAGTTTACTTACTATCATTATTATAATTATTATTATAATTATTATTTTAGTATTTTGATTGTCACTTTTTTAAATCCCAAAGTGTAAGTAATTGTTTCTATTAGTAGTATTAGTAGTAGAATAAATATTATTATTATATTATTTACAATAATGACAACAATAATAATCTAAATATGTGCCTTACGGCCTTAAGCTCCACTGACTCTGGTGTGTATTTCCTACATAAGTCAAATGTTTTTTGACTAATTGTTCCATCACATGCTTACTTTACTGGGGACCATAAAATTCCTTTTAGGGCTGTCAAGTTACTTTTAGATTTAACCGCCTATAATTTTTATTCTGCTACGTTGTGCAGCTATAGTTTACTGCAGGTAATTTATTTTTATTTTTTTAAGTACCACAGTTTAATTTTTATTTCAAGATCCTCATAAAAAAAAGAAAATCCAACTTTTATTCATGCATTTTGTTCAATCTCTAAATTCACTATGATATAATATTTAATATAATCCCTCACCTACTGCATCACATGTACACAATGAAATCCACTACTGACACGTAATAGCATTTTCAGTGCACCCAGTGAAAGTTGCATTGTCAACTTGTTGTGGTTTCATGTTTCAAATATATCATATGGTGAAACAAGCGCACACGCGCGCACACACACACACACACACACACACACACACACACTCCCACATTCTCGCCTTTTCATACATGTGGCTTTCGTATGGTGATAAACCTGCAGTTTGTGAGGTGTATTAATGGCAAGCTGACCTTTTCATCAGAGTGGGGCTCTTAAAAAGGACACACTGAAGTCTGATGCATATAAAACCCACACATACACAACACCCTGTCCCTAAATCACCTTTCTTTCCAAAAAATAAAGAAAAATACGGAACAGCTGCTGTAAATCAATAGTTAGTAACAGCGGCCAATCGGGACACTGAAGACGTTCGGGGAAGCGGTTTCATCTATTAATCTATTCATCTAGTCGTTGTGCAAAAACAGACCACGTATATTTTCATCTGTGCTCCAGAACAGTGATCTGATCCAAAACAATCTTCTCTTATCCTCCAGAGCGCTTGATGCCCCAGATGTCTGGAACCAAAACTTCCGGCTTTTAATTGCATTCAGTGCCTATTTATACAACAGATCGGATAAACAAAATGATGACGGTTCATCTTTCTTCGTGACAATCTATTCCCAATTGGGAACGTTTTTTTTTTTTTTTTTTACGTGTTCCCGTTTGCAGGCTCTGTTTTCCAAAATTGAAGCATTTTAATGAAAACCACAAACTGATTCATTTGCATACATGGCTACAGATGGCGCATTAACAATCTATAAGTATTCACCAATAGTTTACGGTATATTACTGACTAACATTGAGTTGACATCCTCGGCTTTTTCCATCCTCTTTTGCAAGCTAAAATTTGTAAATAAAAGTCAGACGGCATGCCCAGGGAATCCGCTCAAATAAGAAAATACATTTGAGAACCTTTTTGCTTTTCACTTTCTTAATTTTTGACCTGAAGTTTTATGATTCAATCAATTGAAGTGGTGCCAAAAGAAGTCAAGTAACTGCTACACTGCTAACATTACACAAATTCTCTCCAGCCACTTTTATTGTTCATTCTTTTGAGTTTCAATTAAAAGTTGTGCACTCGAGTAGAAACTTTGACAAAGAAGTTGTCAAAAATCTCTTTTGTCCAACAATTTATATCTGCAAGTTGAGTCTCTCTTGGACGACTGTGACATTGTGAGGATTTAAAAAAAATAAAAATTAAAAATTAAAAATTAAAAATAAATCTGTGTGACTCGAAAAACCACTCAAATAGGGAAAAAAGAAAAAAAAAACCTTGAGACACAAATACGTTCAGGATTCAAAAATACTTTTCTGAGTCATCTTGTCTACACTATAGGATGTTCTCCCACAAGCTCCCCTGAATTCCTTTGGCCAATCAAACCCAATAAGAACAAGGGAAACCCTGGGCATGCGAGCGACAGTAGCTAGCGTTACTTACACTACAGATAGGCAGTGTGAAGCCCATCGTGTACAGCACAGTGGAGGTGATGGTGCTGGAGTGAAACGGGTAACCGATGCTTTCGTCGTTACAGAAAAAGCCCCTCTGATAGGGCTTGATTTTACCCAGGTTAAAGGACGCCAGAGGAAGCCCAGCTGTGGATGGAAAAATGGTTAACAAAGGATTAACATCTCAGCACTCTCAGCCAATCAGGACTGATGGACCAGTGTATTGAGCGTGGCAGCTTTGTGCAACTTATACCGCTATAAACACTAAACACAGTTATCAGACCCGAGACTTGGGGTGATCCCACTAAAAATTGTACTGACAAGCTTCAAAACAGGTCATGTGTTTGCAGCTGAATCGTTTTACTGTAATCTGGTTTGTCTTGGTCATGCTGGGGAAATGGAGCTATGACAGTAGAGCAATTATAAGAAATGCTATAAATGTGAAGCAAATATGAGAATTGCTATAATGTTATTTCAGAAGGAACCGTACAGAAACACATTTTGGTTCTGTAATATTTTATTCTGTAGTATGTGATTTGTGAATACTGAACCCTAACTACAATAAATTACCCTTCGAATACACTTTGAATTGGTGTTTATTACTCAGGACTCTAAACTCAGACTCTGTAAACCTGAGATTGTAGACTATAAACTGAGGACTCCAAACTCAATGACTAAACTCAAGAAACAAACACTCCATGATTCAACACTCCTTGATTCACCACTCAAGGACTCAACACTCAAGGACTCACTACACAGGGACTGTAACCTTAAAAGTTCTATTTCCAAATTTGTGAGACATTTTTAAAACTGAACATCGAGGTTTTCATCGAGCTGTTTTGATATATTCTGTATTTGTGTACATAAACAAAACTAATGAAAATTAAGATTTGTGGCTAAAAAAAGGGATGTGGTAACAAGGCTGTTTGTACTAAATGAAGCGAGTGATTGTGTGTTTGGCTGGCGATTCTTTTAATGATGTCATTGCTTAGCGTTTGCAAAACATTTGGTTGGAAACGCAGCTTATGAGATAAAAGTTTGTTTGCAATAACAAGCTCGGTTTGGAAATCACAGTCGAGTTGGAATAGCCTATGACGGTCTTCTTCTCCAGAGGGTGACATCATCAGGACCGTGTCTAAGGCAGAATAGTGGCGGATGTTATGTTTGGAACGTGTCTGTTCGCGTTGCTCAACGTTTAACAGTGGCATCAATGTTTTCCACTCCGTTCCCTTGGACTAATGCTTTCCTTGTGTAAATTATAAGCCTCTGACCCCAAAAACCTCGAGTGTGTCTTATAATAGTGATGTTTATCAGGCTAATCGTAGGACATTACTCTCTCCCACATGCTGACAGGTTAAAGTCTACCTTGTGAGTCTTAAGCTTTTGTTTCAGGGACACAAAGACATTTCAATTCTTGTGAGGACCTTATTTAATTTACAAAAATGTATGAAATGTACCTTCATACTTTGTGCACAGGGGTATATCATGTTGGAACAGGTTTGGGTCTCTTAGTTTAAGTGAAGGGAAAATTTAATGCTAGCACATCCAAAGACGGCCTGTTGGATTGTGTGCCACAGACGTTTTGTTGAACCACATATAGCTAGAAAAGTCAGGTGTCCCGATACTTTTGCTCATATTGTGTATTTTGTCCGGACTAACATACCAAAACATGTCCACGCATGCACGGCCTCATTCAATACTGATTGATGTTCCATGTCAACAGAGTCTGTTATTGACAGACAAAGCATGTGACACACGTGCACACACACACACACACACACACACACACACACACACACTCACAGTCAGGCAAGCATGGTGTTTTAGCATGAACATGAGCACGTGTTCTCAGGCTGTACTGTATACTGAGTAAACGAGTTGAAAGTTTTTTCAGAGGGGCGTTTTCACACTTCCACCCTGAATACCTGAACGAGTTCACACCCAGGACCAGTTTCAGGCCCAATATAAAGAAGGATAGAACGTTCGCAGGTTCACTATAAAGTCTTAAGCCAGACTGTTAATCAAGAATTTGTTTATTCAAGTTTTTGAAGGTACAGGCTTTACAACCTGGAGACTAAAACCCTCAACTCCTGATGAAATTAACGTTCTGATTCTCCACCATTATGAATTCATCAGTGATTAAAAGAGAGTAAAGGAAGCTGAATTTCATATTTTTCACTGATTACTTTATTATCTCATATCCTCAATGCAAGCAAGTTGTTTTCTCTCTTCATTCCAACTACTTTTAAGGTTTATAGCTGTACATGCTGCACTCGATCAATATACACTATTGTATATGTATGTATGTATGTTATGTGCTTTTTGAACTTCCTATTCCACATTTAGTCCCTATTCGCTGTTATAATAACCTCCACTCCTCTGGGAAGATGTTCCACTAGATTCTGGGTTGTGGAGATTTGTGCTCATTCAGCTACTTCAGTACATGGGTGTTAGTAAAGTCAGGTGAGGTCAGGAGGCCTGGGGTGAGATCAGCGTTCACATTAATTCTTCAGTAGGGTTAAGGGTCAGAGCTCTCTCTCTCTCTCTCTCTCTCTCTCTCTCTCTCTCTCTCTCTCTCTATATATATATATATATATATATAGAGAGAGAGAGAGAGAGAGAGAGAGAGAGAGAGAGAGAGAGAGAGAGAGAGCTCTGACCCTTAACCCTACTGAAGAATTAAAAGAGAGAGAGAGCAGGAGATCTTCCACTCCAACCCATGGAAAGCATATCTGCTGGCTCATCTCTTTGTGCACAGAGGCATTGTCATGATGGAACAGGTTTGGGTCTCCGGGTCTCCAAGAAAAAACATGAAACTGATCACTTAAACATCAATTCTTTCCTGAAGTGGAAATGCACAGAAACTGGATAAAATTCTACTCAAATTTAGCTTTTTGGACATTTTTGGTACAATAGGAATAAAACTGTAAAACAAAAGTGAATCCAAAATTAAATCCCAGGTTAAAGTTTGGAACAACTCGATTATTAGATAATTCTACTGTATTTTAAAAGATTCATCATTGTTGCTGTAAAGTTGTCATAATTCTTTTACAAATAAAATAACTAAAATATATGCCCTAAAATCCTTTCATTAAAAAAAATTGCCTATTTTAATTGTCATGTTTTGACAATTAACTGTTTAATTTTAATGTGAGATGTTTTGTTTAGGTTGTTTTTGCCCAGATAAATAGACATTTCCTTACATATAAGTGATATAAAAATATATATATATATATATATATATATATAAAAAATAATAATACAAATAATTCTCTACTCTCGCAAATTTTTTTCGAGCTCCTGATTAAATTCTGCACAGGTAATATTTTAAAAACAGATGTGCGTGATGTTTCAAACATGCAACCTCACTGTTCTGTAACATGATAAAACACGCATAAAAAACTAAAGCAGGAGGCCACGTGACAATATAAACCAATCATGTGTTTGTGGAGAGGTTCATTTGAAGTACCTTTGTGTTGAGAAAAAAAAGAGAGATCAGGTTTCTGGACAGTGCCCAGGCTGGGGGAAAAAACGCCCCAAACCTCAAGTCCACATCTGGATATTTTTTGTTTAAACTAAGCGAACCTACACCTAAACTGGATTTCTTTGATGAACTAAATTACATAAAGAAACTGTATTTCTGTACTGGCGTATTACTGACTCGGTTAAGCCTTTTCTTTCATCCAATAGCCGCCCAGTTGTTTTTTTTGTGGTTAGAAACATGATGTGGGTGGAGCTGCACGGCAGGGGGGTGTGGCGTTCAGAATCTGGTATTTACAACCCACTTTGCTCCGAAATTGCATTTATGTTGCCGCCCTGATAAAGCCTTGTGCTGGTGCAAGATCAAAACAGTTTGGAGACCTTAAGTTTGAACTCAAATAAGTGGGAAGTGAACTGGGCTACGTGTTCGAAGCTACATATAAGACCTGCTCTGAATCCCTGCTGTATTTTCCATTTCAAATAAAATTACACATCGGCCTAGAGTAATATTTAGACGTCTTCTAGACATACAGTATGTCCATGTCAGACAAATGGGACAAACCTATTATGCAAATGAATTGCTTTCACTTTCATTATAACAACTTTGCGAGGTTGTTGTTGTTCATGTTGGTTATTATTAGGTAATAATACAGAAATGATGAAAATATACTCTATATGGACATCTGGCATAAGATATGTGTAACATCCCATTCCACATTTAGTCAGTAACCTCCATTTTTCTGGGAAGATGTTCCACCAGATTTTGGAGTGTGGACTTACTATAGCATCTTCCACTCCAACTCATATAAAGCATATCTTCACAGAACATGCTGGAAAAAAGGTTTGGGTCTCGCAGTTCAAGCGAAGGGAACATTTCATTGTACTGCACCCAAAGACGTTCTATACAATTGTGTCGTTCCAGATTTGTACTGAAAGTTTGGGGAAAAGAAGCAAAAGTCGGGTGTTCCAATACTTCTGTCTATATATTGTATATGTACGTTATAACACTAGAAATAGTGTTTGCATTATTAGCTTAATAGTCTAGCTCTATTCAGACTGGATTAGTTTTACATGATAACCCAGTATGTCTGGGATTTCTGTTTCTGAATTTGTTTAGACTGTCCTTGCATGGCGTTTCACTTTTGTTTTCACTATGTACAGATTCTTTAAGACATTATACATACTGTGAGAAATAAAGTTTTGCTTTTCTTCATCTGTATGAAGACAACAATCGCTCTTTTCTGTCTCTAAACCTAAACAAAGTGCTGGCCGAGTCTATTTCTTTGTTAAATTCTTCGGACGGTTGATACATGGTTTGGTCATTATGTGACATACTAATGATTAAGCACGTGCACTACAACAAAAGGCGTATCATAAGTAAATGAGGTGTCTAGTAAGAATGACGAAAAAGTCATGCACACCTTAGAGACTCGCCCAGCTCTGTAATTTACCCAGACATCGCTTAATCGCCCGTAATTGTTACAGGCGTGACTGGAAACGTAATCATGCCCAAACACTATGAGGGAAAAAAAAACGATGACTAGGATTAGACAGTTTAGATAAAAGAATGATTTAAATGGATTTAAAGCCAGAACTTGGAATAAACTTCTCATATGTACAGTTTACTTCACAGGACTGCTGTGAACTGATCAGGGTCGGATCGAATTATAGCGAAAATACAGCAAACAGATGGAAACTCCTGGCCGAGCCGGAGTCACGTCAGGATGTATGAGGGAAATGAAGACGGCGTTTCTTCCTCAGCCAGGAAATAACAGAGGCTCCAAACAAAATCAATCAAATTAGCTGGGGTTTAATTGGTTCACGGTCGTCTATTCGGGAACATTAATGCGTTTAAATGCACACACACACACACACACACACACACCTGCTTTTTCCTGCATGACACAATGACAGTGCAATTTTAGTCAAATATTATATAAATGACAAAGTATACACTTCCAGTCATTTTATTCCTATATACAGATTTGTATTTGAAATAGACACACACACACACACACACACACACACACACACACACACACACACACACACACACACACTGGTGCTGATGGATGAAATGGACACAAGATCCATATGAGCAGCTGCTGCCTTCCTGTCAGTAACATGAGCTGCAACTTCAAACCAGCACGCAACACACCCACACACACACCCTTTTTCCTACACACAAATAATAAACATACCTTATACTACCAGTATGTTCACATTCAGAACAAACAGGATCGTAACAACTTCAACATGAACTCTTCCTCACAAATTCGATGAACCACGTCGTTCGTTTCTCGCCGTATTTCCGTATCATGCAGTTCAACACGACAAAAAAGAACCATCATGACGCCACGTGTCGTCTTTATACACACTTCATTCAGCCAGCAGGAAGCATCCAAGTACCATATGGATGTAACAGAAATACATGATTTCTAGTGTGACAAAAAAAAGTGGTTTTTTCCCATCAAAAATTCTCAGGTTTGAATAATTTTCCATTCGTTCGCCTTTAACCTAATTGTAATCTTTTTTTTTTTTTTTTTTTTGGATGCAAGGCGGAAAAAAACAGTCTCTTTTATGTCCCGCTGTTGCATAACGTTACACAAGAATGTTTTTTAATTCTTCCTGATTTAGTGAGTGAAAAAAAGGAAGACCATCAGATGTTTGTTTGCAGTTGATTTATTCATTTGTTTCATTGTGTGTATTTGTTTCTTTTTCTGAAATGGAAATCATGCATGAACTAATATTTCATGTTAGCTAAAAAGAAAACGAATTGTTCGAGTAAATTTGTTTAAAGCCGAAATCCCATTCGCTCATCAACAAACAGCCGCTATACGCTTTAAAATGTCTAAATTAAAGGATTTCAAACTCAATATGCGGCTTTTGTATTTTTTTAAGTATATTTTCATATATAAATACCCTGTAGTATGGTTTAATAAAGTTATAATAAAAATCTATTAAAAAAAGTTATATATATGTATACACGTTTCAGTGCTGAATTGTTACTAAGCAACCAATTTCACAAAAACAATCAGTCATGGAAATGCCGTAGATAAAAATGAATGTTTCCTCTTCTATTTTTTGGCCGTGTCTAACAATCATGTGTGCGCTCCGAGTCCAAAAAAAGACATCGTGCTTCCATTTTAGTGATTATTGCGCAGATCGTCCGCCTCGTTAGACACGAGAGATTTCCATTCCAACATTACCTCAGATGATTAAAAATGGATTCAATGTTGTAAATGTAGCTAATGAGGCGCCAGAGCGCCGATGAGACGCACAACATTCTCGAACAAACAACCGAGTAATTATACTCTGATTTCTAACTAAATCTCAAACAATGCATTGGATGGTCTATTATTTTTGCAACACACCTGCAGTAGCATGAAGATCTCTGTGTGTGTGTGTGTGTGTGTGTGTGTGTGTGTGTGTGTGTGTGTGTGTGTGTGTGTGTGTGTGTGTGTGTGTGTGTGTGTGTGGACTAATATATTCCTCATATGCATAAGAAATAAAACGTGTAATGGAGTAATGGAAAACATTGCACACCAAATGGCTTTGTTGTTTGCGAAAGAGAGTTTAAAAGTGTTTGTGTGTGTGTGTGTGTGTGTGTGTGTGTGTGTGTGTGTGTGTGTGTGTGTGTGTGTGTGTGTGTGTGTGTGTGTGTGTGTCTTTGTGTGTGTGTTTTCACGACATAACATCTGGTCCTTCTTTCCTTTTCTGCCCAGGTTTTTATAATTGTGATGATGAAAATGAACGATCTGGTGGAGCGACTCCACACACACACACACACACACACACACACACACACACACACACACACACACACACACACACACACACAAACACAGGTATAACTAGTAGCTTATAAATATGCTAGCTCTGCTACATCGTTCCGAGCTTTAGATTTCATCCACATTTTTTTGCGACATAAATGAATTCCTACGTTTATCCGTTTCCATGACGACGACGGCGACGAGGAAAAACTCCCTGAGAACATATGAGTAAGAAACATCGAAACGAACCGGAAATCAAAAGGGAACCCGTCCTCATCCGAGTGACGTCGAATGTCCGTTTGGTATCATTTCATTTTTGTTAAAAGTTTATCAACTATTCACCGATGGACACTTGAATGCGAAACTCTTCACAGCCCTGAGACATTGACTTTTTTTATTTTTTGCATTAAAAAGAAACAGGAACTGATCACTGAGTGGGGAATAGAGAATCATCTGACTGTGTCTGTGCATTAAATATATGGACCAAAGCATTTGGGACACCTGATTTATTTCAATAATGGGTAGTACCTGCTCCAAATCAAAGTTGGAGGTACACTAAAGCATAGCATGTTTCTTATCCCTCACCTGTTCCAGCATGACAATACTCCTGACAAACAAAGCAAACTTGAGTACGTTTGATTTTCCACAGCGATCAGGGCTGCACGCCATAAACATCATATTGTATATATTTATGTTTGTAATTATAATTCCTACAATGTTGTACTTTTTGGGCCGATTTCACACGAGACGATTTTTCTATTACTGTTATACGTGTTCTATCATTTAATTATTACGTGTATAATAAAATTGTAATAACACATAATAATACAGAATCAGTGTGAGCGTCATTTATCGGTTCATGAGAGAAAAAAAACACTGCGACTGAAACACGTGGGGACGTGGTAGTATAGTGGAGAAGATGTCAGCCTTCTGATTGGAAGGTCATGGGTTCGTATCCCAGCACCACCAAGTTACCACTGCTGTGTCCTTAACCCTAAATGTTGCAGATGTATAACCGGGATATCTGTAATTCACACTAGAAAAAAATGCCAAAATGTGTGAAAGCTAATAAAATGGAAATAAAAACACAAAGTCAAGTTTTTGTTCTTTTCCGGTGGTTGGGGAACCCCGATCTGGAACGATTTACGTATACGGAATGATATGTATCTACACACACACACACACACTATACTGCCAAAAGTATTGGGTCACCTGGTCACCATTCTATTTTTGAGCATTGCATTCCATATTTAATCCCAATTAACTCTCATAATTCCCTCCTCTCTTCTGGGAAGATGTTCCACTAGATTTTGGAGTTTGCTTATGGATATTTGTGCTCATCAGCCACGAGGGTGTTACAAAAGGCCTGGGGTGCAGTCCGCGTTCACATTCATCCCAGCTATGAGATCAGAGCTCTATAGGAGGCCACTTAAGATCTTCCTCTAAAAAAAAAAAAAAAGCATGTAAACCAGATCTTAAAGGAGCTCGCTTTTTTTATTCCATTGCATTTAAAGACGTCTTGTACAATCGAGTGCCTCCAGATTCGTGGTATCGGTTTGGAAAAGAACAACATATAAGCAGGAAAGGTCAGGTGACCCAATACTTTTGGCGATATATCGGTAAGACTAAAGCCGATACTATCGCGATGAAGGGAGGGTGATATATCGTGCAGCCCTGAGCAGAAACCAGAGGGAATATAGGAAGATTTGGAAGCATGCACACACACACACACACACACACACACACATATATACACTTGTACATACCAAGGACCAGGCAGGCGATGTCCAGCAGGATGAAGGGAACCCCGCGTGAGTCAAACATCTTCTCGGCGTACTGGAGGAACCAAATGCTCCTGAGATCGTACTGAAGCGTTCCTCGGTTTCAGCCTGAAGACCGGCAGCTCAGACAGTAACACTTAGTCGGATCTGCTTCAGTCTATCAGCGGCATCGGACGACCTTATAGCGACTGGCGATCCGATTAATATTAATAATAATTATAATAATAATAATAAAATCACCCGGAAGTGGACATATTAGAAGACCTGCCCTATACGTTAAAACAGCACAAGCATTTTGTTAAATAAAATGTTAAGGAAACACATATGCTTTTAATAAAATCCTAACAGCACGAGCGACAGACGGACAGCCAGAGACCGTCTCGCGCAGGCACGCGAGCCGTCTTGTTTGCTCGGTTGACTACGTCACAACGGCGCGTGAGAGTGTGTGTGTGTGTGTGTGTGTGTGAGAGAGTGTGTGTGTGTGTGTGTGTGTGTGTGTGTGGACACGCCTCACGCCCATTGCCTGAAAAAATAAATGAAAACCACAAGACTGGAGATTTTTTTTTTTTAGATGAAGGGAACTCCCACGTGTTTTCTTTAAAAAAAAAAAAAAAAAAAAAAAAGATACACAAGCGCTATAACCACTTCCGGGTTGGTCACGTGGTTGCTGTACATTTGTTCAGACAATTCTAAAAAAAAACATGTCCAGAGATTATAATAGCTATAATAGTTTTTTGTTTAAAAACTCTACCTGAAACTTTCTTGATTATGATTCTATATTTGATATCAAACAAATTATGCTTGTGAAAATACAGATATATATAATTAATTAAAATAAATTTCTTTCCTAAACTAATTTTTTTATCTTTAAAACATTACATTTTATAATTGAGTGTTACTAATTAAAAAATGATATTTTGTGGAATTATAATTTTCTAATAATAATTTCATTCAGTTTTATTTGTATAGCCTGTTTTTTTAACATTAGATGTCACAAAGCAGCTTTACATATAAAAATATGTACATTTGTTCCTAATGAGTAAGAAAAGGAACCTCCCTGAGACAACATGAAGAAGAAACCTCAAGAGGAACCACAGTCAGAAGGGATTACCCATCAGACAGAGATTATAAATCATTTCCTTCTATGGCTGTCGTCATGAAGTGCAAGTTGTGTAACCTGAAGGCTCTTTTGTTAAGGTTATCAACCGTTTGTATCAACAGTATCCAAAACCATTACACCATCCACAGTACCATCCATATCATCAGCTGTGGACGAAGTACAAAAATCATGTACTAGAGTAAAAATAGAGATACACTTTTTAAAATATTACTCCAGGAAAAGTTCTCTTTTTTCCTCTTATTTATTATAGCTATAATTTTCCTATTCAAATTTTATCACTAAACTTTTACTCATTGAACTATGTGAAAGACTCTAATGTTACTCTTAGTGCACCAATCTATTAAAAGGATGATATTAATGAGTCAAACACTGAAATCTTTCAAAATGATCATGGGGCCTAAACCTTTTTTTTCCAACTACTTCAAGGTTCTTCCATCATTTATTCCTCTCAAAATGTTCTTTTGAGTAGATACCACCAAGCGCCGATCAAAACAGAGCGCACGCTCTACCCTGATTGGTGACTTGCTGTGTGTTTGACCAGTTACGTTTTTTATTCGCTCATGAATGCAAAGGAACGACTGATTTTATAAAATGTAGTTGAGAAAAAAGTAAGATATATGACTTTGAAATGTAGTGAAGTTACACTAAAAGTCTCCCAAAATACTTCATTAAAGTAAAGATGAGTGAACGACGACTTCATCACATTAACGAATAACATTTATTTTCCAACCCCTGCATCTCGTGTACCTTTGAACTGTACATACTGTATATAGGCATTCCCAGAAACAGGAAATGGTTTTAATGTGATGAGAATTAATACAGATTTGGACATAATCTGGCTGTCAGGGAAGTATGAGCTACCATAAGACCAGTTGATAAGATCATGGACTTTTGATTAGAAGGTCATGAGTTCATATCCCAGCTCCACCAAGCTACCACAAACTGCTCAACCCTCAATTGCTCAGCTATATTTATGAGGCAATTGTAAGTTGATCTGGATAAGAGGGTCTGCCAAATCCCATAGATCTAAATGTCTTGTATTGGGACAATGTGTAATTATAGGGTGTTCTACAACTATGAAGGGTGTTATAGGGTGTTCTACAACTATACAATTGGACATCAGGTTGAATGCATTGAATTAAAAGGCATGAATATAATTACAAATTGTGCAATTATATATATATATATATATATATATATATATATATATATATTATATATATATATATATATATATATATATATATATATATATATAAGATGTTTAAATATGCTAACACTGTGATTTGCCCATAATACTTAAAGCACTTAAGTAGTATTTAAAGTCTTTCTCATCATGTGCTACATCATTGTCTGTATTCTATAGAACAAAATTTGACAGTAGGCCTACCACCAATTTCACACACTGTTGACCATGTGTTAGTTGCATGCCTCTTAATTGTATTGTATAGTGTTGTATCATAGTGTTATAACAAACACTTGAACCGTTGCCTTGTGATTGAAACATTTGACACTATTTCGTGGAAGGAAGTCAGTGGTTTTTACACCCGGATTCATCTGCACCAAAAAAAAAACTCATTGAAACTAAAGGTTGCAAGATATTTCATTCTTTAAAAAAACGTTTATGTGGTTACTATTCATTTACAGTCGAATGCAACTTGAATCGAGTATAAACCTTATACAGGGGTCATATGAATTATCTAAACAGCTTTCACTATTTTAATTTAACAATAAGACATACACTTATACAGGTGTATCTGGATGAAATCCTTGAATAAATGAAATCTCAGTACAGTAAACACTCAGATTGATAAAACGCGCCACTGTTTATAATCCCGATAAGAATGTTAATCCTCATAGCAAATAGAGTATTTGATATTTTTAGCTGGCTCACATGCTGCTTTTGGATTTTTGTCCTGGATTTCGAACCAGGAAGTGAAAGTTTGTGTGTATGCGTATACACAATGGAGAGCTGTAAAAGAAACAATGAATGAAGAATTTATTTATGTAAAAAAAAAAAAAAAAAAACACTTTCCTCTTTTTGTTTCGAAGGTCACTGCTGTAAGGTCGGCTTTTCTTTGTATTTGTTTTTCTTACTTTTCTTTCTTTTCTTGTTTTGCTCTTCAGGGTCATGTGTTTAAACAATAGTTGAATTGAAATTCGAGGTCGAAACACTGGCACGGTCTCTACAACACTGTTTTAAGGTCATCAAAGTTTGATCCTGGGCTCAGGTTAATAAGTGTGGAGTTTTACTTGTTCTCACTGTGTTTACCTGGGATTCCTCTGGGTTCTCTGGTTTCCTCCTATTGTCCACAAACATCTTGAGTTGTGAATTGGCTTTTGGGTGCGAGCGTGTGAATGTGTGCATATGGTCACTTGTGATGCACTGGTATCCTATTTGGGGAGAATTCTTTTATCCTGAGCCTAGTGCTCCTAAGATCACTGGATCTAAAGAGTAATTAATGAATGAATTATAATTAATGATATTAACTTTCTTTCGGCTTCTCCCGTTAAGGGTCACCACAGCGGATCCTCCGCATGTTTTGATTTAGCACAGGTATTTATGCTGGATGCCCTTCCTAATGCAACCCTCCCCATTCATCCGGGCTTGGGACCGGCACTAAGGCTCGTGCAACCCTAATGGTTGGGGTTGGATCCCTGACCGGGGATCTTACCCGGGCCGCAGCGGTGAGAGCGCCGCATCCTAACCACTAGACAACCAGGGAACCAGCATAATTAATGATATTAATTATATGAAATAATAACTTTAGCTCTATTCTGTCTGTGTTGGATTCTAAAAAACAGTAGACGTATAGTTTGTTAAACAGCTACAGATGGTCCCGAAGTTACGATGGTTAAACTTACGATTATTTGAACTTACAATGATCCAGATTCCACCCTACATTCCACGCTATATCAAATTCAGCTCATCCGCAAAACGGTTTAAAATTGATAAAAAGAATTTCAGTTGTATCAATCAGAATCATAGACCTAATTTAATCAGTCTGGGAGAAGCAACAAGCCATCAAGTACCATCTCTAACCAAACGGTATCTAAGACCATGCATCCTGACCTGCTGGGGGGGCCGGTGCCCGCAAAGGTGTGAATACCGGTGATTACCACCTGCTGACCTCTGCCCTGAGAGTGGTATCCCCCAGCCTTTTGTTCCCACATGCATGTCCTACAGCTAATTTACATTTAAAGGATAACTCTGGTCTATACCTCAAAGGGAAGAACAATATAAAATATCTTGGCAGAGTCTGCTCTGGGTTCTTTCTGACTCCGATGAACCCAAAGTGCCTCATGTATTTTGTTACTGCTACGCTGTTATAAACTTCTTCACTACGATCTTCATTGTCCTCATCATTTTTTCTTACATCGCCAATAAAAAAAAGGTGTTACTGCGACTTTTTTAATCTCACAATTTTAAAAATGTTTCTCAGAATTGCATGATAGAAACTCGCAATTCTTACTTTCTTTCTCAGCATTGCGAAAAAAAAGAGGCAGAATTACAAGTGTGCATCACACAATTCTGAGGAAAAAAAGTCAGAATTGCGAGATTAAAAAGCCGCAATACCCCTTTTAAGTGGCGGAAATGGGCTTACATACGGAAAATTGTAAAAAGATTTGAAGTCTAACATAGCAGGCAGACGTAACAGCGAATGCTTCACTCTCCACTCGCGAACCGGCGCTTGGCCACGTGTTCGCACCGATGCTCGTCCACGTACGTTCCATCTGCCACATGCATATACTGTGTAGTTTATACAGTACGGTACAGTAAATTGCTCTGTTTTGCTAAATTGCTGTACTACTGTAATTTGAAAAATTATTATTACACAGATGATTAACAAATCACAGTGGACTATTCTTTTAAGAATCATGGGTAAGCTAGGCCATGTCCCGACTTACGATATTTTCAAGTTACGACGGGGTCATCGGAACGCATCTTTATTGCAAGAATACTTTTACTTAAAATAAATGTCGTTCAATTACAGGTCAGATTTTCAGTAAGATTAAGATAAATAACCACCAAGAAAATTAGTCATAACCCTTTTTTTTTTTAAAAACCCATTTACCAAGGGTGCTTAATAATATATGATATTCTTGGGGTGCTATATAATATATAATATACTATATAATAATGTACATTAAGGAAGATATTCCTATATTATTTATATACGTTATATATTCATAACATATATTTATCATCTATTTTATCATTTTTTCTCCTTAAATCTCATGCATACACAAGTATAAATATATCCTGAAGTTCTTAAATGAGCAGTAACTAAAATCTTTTTAACTTTCCACCCTTATTACTTCCTAACAGAGTTTTCAGAAGGATGCTATTCTTAGTCTTGGACCCAAAAAACAATCAGAATGTATTTATTGATAGACGTCTGTAAGTCGCTCTGGATAAGGGAGTCATCCATATGCCATAAATGTAAACGTATGTATACTCTTTATATTTATGCCATGCTTTAAGCACAGATGTTGCCAAATGTGGTGTGTGTTGGTGTGTTTTGGGTGTTTCTCTGCACAGGCGGTGGGCGGACGGAAACTGTATTTCACAGAGATTTTCTGTAGATAACCAGCTTTATTGAAATGTGCTGTATTGTCGCTTTGCCCATCTCGGCGAAGGTGTGCCCATTTCTGCCCAGTTCTGGCTACAAAAATAACAAATGGGTAGGAAATTGGGGAGAAAAAAATAAGTTCACACCCAATCAAATAAGCAACGTGCCTGCCCGAAAATAAATCCCTTACTACACAGGACGTCATGTGAGGCATTTGACAAAACCTTGTAAACTTTATAGTTTATAGTTTATAATTTAGAAATTGATTTAACTTTTATGGCTGAACTTTGTACTGTAAATCAGATGTTTTAATCATCAAGTTAAAGGAGATTCCCATGGACAATGTTTAGTTCTTGTAGTTCTTGCTGGTGGTAGTTTCAATATTAAATAGGTTAATAACTCAATTTCAAACTCTTTTTTTTTTTTTTTTTTTTTTTTCAAAAATTCAGTGTTAAAAAAATGCATTTTGCTCTTAAATTAGCAGCCAGTTTGAAAATAACATGATTAAGATTTTTATTTTTGCATAAAGTGATCAAATACACAAAATATGCTTAACTAGCATTTCCATTCCCATGACATGAAGACACTGAAACGTTCAAATAAAAAAAACTTTTTATTTGTTTTAATTAACAATTTACTTTCAATTTTGTTTGTTTGCTCCAAATATCCTCCCCAGAGAATTTCACAATGCTTCTTCACATGATCTTTTGGAAATTCACATGATGCCATTTCCTGTTGAAGGTGACTTGTGACTTGTGGAGGAATTTATATATATATATATATATATATATACATTTTATAATCTATAATCTGAAGTAATTTGACGATTAAAAGTTGAGTTTTTATTTTAATTTTTTTCAATCATTTATTTCCAACCTGTAACCAATAATTTTTTACATGATCATCAGGAAACACAAATGACGCTACTTCCTGTTGAAGGTGACTTATGGAGTTTTTTTATATACTGTATATTAATTTTATAGTTAATATATTTTCTATAATCTATAATTGATGTTTTATTGATTAAGTCTTGAAAGTATAAAATATTACAATGTATTTTCATCACTTAGATCCAAGGTAAAGATAAAAAGTGCTCATTTCTTTTTTTTATTCATTAATTTATTTATTTATTCATAATTATGAATTTATTTATCTGTCCATGAGTTGTTATAGGGAACTTTTTGTAAAATGAAAATGTATTCTACCTTTACTTTGAGTACATGTTTCAGAATAAAATGTTAATGTAGAGCAAGAGGGACACCTCAATCATGACATCTTGACAGGTAGCAAAGTTCAGCAGATATCCTACTGGACTTTAGATTCTGCTTTCATTCTGCAATCTGATGAAGCTTTAGATCCTGTTCCAGTGCTTGTTTTTGACTCAGCAGTTTAGATTTTTTTTGCCCTGTCATCATCTTAAAGGCTGTTCTTTAACTTTAACAATAGGGTTGTTAGATGACCAACCCAAGTGTGATGTGATGTAGGTTCATCTTTTTATAGCACATTCACCATTTCAAACTTATGTCATTTACTTTGCAGTATAAAAATATAGTGTTCTAGCCATTATAATAGAAAACCTCACTTCATTTATACATTCTTCTATTTGTACTGATTGAAATGTTCTTTAAGGCGGTTCTCATCTCCCAAGGATGCGTTCCTACACGTCTTTTAATTCATATTAAAAAAATAAACATCCACATGTTTTTAAGGCTGAACATTTCTTTTTTTTTCACTAAATGAAATACTGTATATTATAGGGATCTACAGTACATTTAGAGTGTTCTGACTTGTTTTTAACTGGTTTGAATTTTTAAGACGCTTATATTCTCATGGTTCATCTTTACATTCGCCGCAACAATCACAGAGTGACATTATCAAAAAAAGAACCCTGAATATTTGGTAGCCCTAAATATATAGTTTTATTAATAATTGTATTGTTCTAAAGTCCAAATGGCTTAGTCTGCCAGGTCTTTATATTGCCTGAATAATCTCTTTAGAAAATAATCATACAGTATTTTGGCAGATTCTTATTATCCAGGGAATCCATTTCCGAAATTTTCTAGAAAGTGAACAACTCCATAATCAATAAAGCCACAGAATTTCCCTCATTTGTTGTCTAAAAGCCTCAACATTCATACCACAGGTATTTAGTATATACAGGTATTTAAACTGTGCCAATAAAATGGGCTGTAAATCATTTAAAAAGTGTGTCCATCATTCTGAAATGCAGGTACATGTGAGAATGTTTATTGTATGTGTGGTATAACTTTAGAAAGTCACATTTGTTTGTCACTAAGTTCCCTTAATGAGTCATATAAAGGGAAAATAGAACTGAAGAAACATCATGAGAGTCATGAGAGCATGTTTTCCAGGCTTGAGCAGACCCTAATGAGTACCATTAGGCCAATAAAGCAAGTCGAATGGCTAAACTTAATAAATAGCAGAATGCTGCCATCTACAGGCGAGAAGTGTAAACGCAGCTGATCAGACATACTGACTATTCCAGTGAACTCATGCCAGCAGAGGTGTAAAAAGTACCTGAAATCATACTTAAGTAAAAGTGTAGATCCCTTACTGCAAAATGTACTCCATTACATGTTAACACTAGTTTTACTAAACCTGCGCAAATTTGTGTAAATTCCCTGGACCTCACACCTAGTAGCACCCCTGCTGAGATTTTCACAGGCCTTCAGCTCCATTGTTCTCCTGCTTTTGTTGTGCAAACACACCAATTACCTGTGAGGCCTGGCACATTTGCAGAGAGAGAGAGAGTGATGAGTATATGTGCTTTTTTTCTATAGGCCTGTATAGTACACATCAGAAAACATTGTAGCACTGGTGTAAAATTATACACACATTCACATACGTCAATGTGGTTATAGTCTGTTATCGTGTTGGGTTTCCTCTTTCTGCCGTCACCGATCGTCACGTCTTGGTGCATGGAACTCAGAACACACACTCTTGTTTTTTTTAGGTGAATAAATTGTCAAGCAGACACTGCCACTTTTAAGCACTGAAGTGGAGAATACCTCTCGCCGTGCAGTGTCTTTTACAAGTTAAGGAAGTTCACGATCGGACTTTATTCACCGTGCCCAGTAGCGTTGTTTTGCGCTGGAGCAGTCTGTGCGACAGTGACAGTGAAGTAAAGAAATTGTCCGTGGTGACATTTCTCCCAACATCCAAAAATGGCTCAATCAGATTCATGACCACGTTCTCTGCCAGTCTCTCTCCCTTCTGATGACTGGGGTACTTTCCCAAGTAAGGAGATGCATTGCAGACATATTTGGTCTCCAAATCCGTGGCCATCCAAAACTTGATCCCAAATTTGTCTGGCTTGGTTGCGATATACTGTGTGAATGGACAACAAACCTTGGTAGGGAACAGCTGTTCATCTATAGTCATGTGTTCTCCTGGAGTGAAACTCTCAGCACAGTTCTTGTTGAAGCGTGTCCAGATGTCGGAGATCGCAGCAAATTTGTCTGTTTTCACCCGTTCTGCCCGCGTGTACATCTCATCAAATCGAAGGTGTTGCATAATTGAAATGAATCTATCTCGGGGCATTGTCTCTTTGATTACTGGCACCAAAAAGCTTTCTGACCAGCAATACACTATGGCACCAACGGGACACATGATTGCTCTTACAAACAGAATTGAAATGAATGCCATCAGTTTATGAATTGCCAAATTCCAGTCCGGCTCTGTTTTGCGGGCTTGATGAACCGTGCACTTCCTGATGGTCTGCAGCATTCCCACGTCTAACATGCAAAGGAAGCTTTGGAGCACGCTTGTAATTTTACGCTGTCGGAAGATAAACAAATAGAGAATGGTAAATTTACATGAACCTCACTCTAAATGGGTTTATTTAAATATCATATGTACTATGACAATGACAAACCTTAGCAGACTCTGCGGGTCCAGCTTGCGCAGTGAAGCCCGAGTGATTTGCTACTGCACTGCACTGGGCAGTATCCTCGCTCTACCCACACAGTGCCGTCTTTTGCCGTCTGGCTCAGACAGGGCTTCCCAGTACCACTGTGCATCTTCCGTGGAGGCATGTTGGGTTCTTGTTCCGTTTCTTTGAAATTTCTCCTCCATCAGAGTCTGCTTCGTCCATTTCCTGAAGCCAGGCCAAAGCCTGTTGTGCAGAGAGGTTCTTCCTGCGTGGCAGTGATACGGAGGCCATCCTGATGTGCGTTCTCAAAAATGCGAAGAAAAAATGATTGTCCCGCCTGGGTCGGTCTGCTTTTATGCACAGCACTGTGCTGTAGTCATGCAATCCCACTCCCTTACATACACAGTCACAATGGACAGAATCACGACCAATTGTTAGGAAGGTTTCCTATCCGGCTCGAAGGACAAAATGTTAGGATTTTCACTATCTGGTGTGCGCTGATCAGAGGATTGTACTCGCCCCAGCGTGTCAGTCAAAACACGGTACAGGATTCAGAACACTCAACTTTACTGGGTATAGAACTGATCGTATACTGATCGATTCTTGCTATCTTAGCTGCTGTTCAGTAGGTTGCGTGATGCAGAATGCATGCTGAAAGGCCACTGCTGAGTGACTCTGCTGAATGGTCAGTGCTGAGTGACAGGTTGCACAATGTCGAATGGCCACTGGTAGTTCACACCGTAGTTCACCATCTCCCTCAGAGTCTAATGAGTTCAGGAGACCCATGAGAGCTTGAATTTTGAGGGAGAACAGATCAAAACTGGCTGTATCTCCAGGCTACACTAGAGGCATACACACAGTTTACCAAGCAATGACAAGCTGCCTAGGACATCACAGGAGATTTGGCAACTCCGTGAAGATAAGGCGGCCATTCTGGAGGAACTTCGACAACTTAGGTTCCCCTTCAGGAACTCGTCTCGTTCCTTCGGGGAACTAGGGTTACGTTCGTAACCTAGAGACGTTATGCCTGATCTGTGTATATGCAGATCTTCTTATTTCGGCTGCTCCCGATAGGGGTCGCCAAAGCGGATCATCCGTCTCCACATTACTCTGTCCTCTTCATCTGCCAACTACCTGCATTTCTTCCCTCACCACATCTATCATCCAACCCGTGTATATGCAAATGTCTGGCAATATATATCTACTAACACACTATATGGTCAAAAGTATTAGAACACTTGACTTTTCCAGCCATGTGTTGTTATTACAATCTGTAAATAATTGTAAATCAGTAGCACTTAATTTCCCCCGTTAGAAAAACAAACCTGTACTAGCATGACAATGCCCACGTGCACAAAGCGAGCTCCATGAAGATATGCTTTACATGGGTTTGAGTGGAGGATCTCCTACGAAAGAGCACTGAGCTCAACCCTATTGAACACCTTTGAGATGAACTGGAATGCTGACTGTACCATTTTATTTCAATGTCATATTTTATTCTTCTATAATCTTTAATTTTAATGTGAGCAAATGCAATCAAACAATTTCCCTATAGGTATTAATAAAGTATTTTGATTGGTATTTAGTAATATTTAAAGCCTAGAGAACACCACTTCTAACAACCACAGTAGATTTCTTATCATTTGCATGACTGGTGTGTTCATTGACCAGTTGGGATTTCTTCAGTGCTTGAGTGTGTATTGTTTCTATTTTAACAGGATGTTTGAGATGTCTTCAAATCTGCATCAGCCACATTATGAGACAATGTGAAACGTAGAATCATTAGGATTCATGTTAAGTAATAATATATGTGTGTGTGTGTGTGTGTGTGTGTGTGTGTGTGTGTGTGTGTGTGTGTGTGTGTGTGTGCATGTGTGTGTATGTGAATCTACACTCAATCTGCTGTATTACTAAATACTACACCTGAATTTAAAACAAAAGACGAGACATTTTTATTAGAACGTTTTCATTTTAATTTCATTCCCATGTCCATAAAAAAACCAAAAAAAAACACAAGCTTACAAATTCATGTAATTCATTTTACAAAATCTATCCCTATTATACAAATTGAATATCAGATCATTCGGCTATAAAGTTCTTTAAACACAGAGACAGAGCTCAGTGTTTTCAATATAAAAACATACAATTGTATTTTTATTGATACAGCATCTTCATTTTTAATGTGAAATCTGTTTCACTTTTTTTTTTCTCCAAATGCAAAAACATTATTATTAAAATATATTCTGAATATTTTACACACACACACCGATAGCTTTCAGATTTATCTTTTCTTATGTCATCTGTGCAAAGTTTTTACCATTTGTTTTAAAACATGGTTTAAATTAAGAATAATGCAAAAGATAAATAAAGAGAAGAATCTTTAAAAAAGATTAAATATGGGATGCTAATATTTGTCTTATTGCCCAAACCTTTGAAAAATCCAAAACCATCCCTTTTTCTTCTTCAAGTCTGTTCTTTCAGATCCAGTTCTGAAAACAAGCTAAAAACATTTAACTTTAATAAAAGTAAAAACAAATCCTGTATAAATTAATTGATCCGAGACTCAATCTGTGTCTGAGAACGTATCTAAGTGATACTAATAACATTAAATAAAGCATTTGGTTTTATTAAATTTTTTGTAATACTTTACCCAAAAGAATATAAATTCCAAATCATAGTCACATAGCATATCACAGACACAACATCTACAGTAATACCTCGTAAACTGTTCAAAATGCTTCGACTTTGAGGTACTGCTGTATTTATTAGGCAGAATATTTTATCTGAAATCTGATCAGTTTTTCTTCCTGCCACTAGGTGGCATTGCTATCACACAAAAAGAAAATCAAGGTAGTTCTTAAAACGGAAAGATTTGCCACTTCAATGGAGAAATTCAGTATCAGAGGAGAATGGGTTCACTTTTGAGTATGGTTTCTTTCAAGGTTTCTTGAGCACCATTTTTCACTTCAACACAATCTAGCAGATGAGAAGATCTATCTACTACCAGCTGCAAAATCCTGAACCACAAACCCCAATGTAAAGGAAAAAAAAAAATAGTCGTAGTTCGTCGAACTACTTGTCATACCTATGGCAACTGGATTTCCATCCTCTTTACATATTACTTATACATTTAACACGTGTTTTTCATTCAAAACAAGACACAATTCGCATCAGGAACCATCAGTAACATCCAGTTTAAAACACTTAACATAGAAACCATGGCATCAAATTTTCCGTTTCAATAAATGAAAATTAGTCATTAAAAAGCGCCAATATGTGATGTGATATGAAATCTGTCGTTCATAAAACTGAACGTCCTCATGGTTATGACTGATCAAATTGATATAAACATGAGTAAAAGTATAAAAAAAGGTTGATTTCAGTCTTTTGATATTTCTGCCTTTCTCTCCTTTATAAGACGATGGAGAAATACATTAGTGGCTACTAAATACTTATATTTAAACAGTTATTTGGATAAAATAATAATAAAAAAAAAAACCTTTTGACAGAAATTCAGTCTGTCTATAAACAATAAATTAGGAAAGATGCACATTGCAGAAGCAAAATGGAAGAAATATAAAGAATCCTGATAATAAAGCATGGCATAATTCTAGTCCTCTTATTGGCTGAAAACAGTTGTGACACCAGACAAGTATACTAACAATGTGTTTTATAAAATAAAGAAAAAAAAAAGTATAATGATGCCTGAATGTGATGGAGCTATAAATCAGTACGTAAACATCAGGCTGTTACTCATTTGTATGTGTAATAACATTTTACTGTACTGTACGTAAGTGCTTTTTTTCTTAAAAGTAACATTACTTCATTAAATAATGGATTTTAGAAACATATCTTCTATACTGTACTTGGCCAAGTCAAAATTCTCCACGTTCTCCAGCATGTCAATAGTTGTTATTAAAGTGATGATTGAAACCAGGATTGTCCAAACTATCTGGAAAAATCAGCAAAACACATGTGGCAATTCTTTTAGTAGAAAAGTTTGTAAAAATACCAAAGAACTACTTTCTTATACAATTTGAACCCTTAACGATCCTTCTGGTTTCCTCTTGGAGCACTTTAAAGAGTTGGATGTAGAAACCCTGCAGCAAAAAAAAAACAACCCAACAACCTTCAAAGAACCCTTGAACTCCAGCTTTTTCAAGAGTGTGTGTATTCATTGTGATACAGATATTACCTTCCCAAAACCTCCTCGCACCTACCAGACATTTCTTTATAATTAACCTAAAAAGTTTCTTGGTACTTTGTTTAATTCTTTCATAAAAAGGGCTATAATTTAAGGTTCTTTTCTTCCCCAAAAGGTGTTTGAGTGAATCGGAAAAACTCACTCGTAGGTCTTAACATTGAACCGTTGACTGCTGGGAGGAACAACTGAAGAAACCTTTAATCAATGATCTTATAAAGAGTGTATAATAATTTAAATACATTCAAAAGCATGTTTTTTTTATTCTTAAACAAACTAAATATATAAATAAAGGATTTTGTACTTTTGATTAATTTTATATCAAAGGTCAATAATTTAACTACAAGGTGCAGTTTGTACGTGAAAACGGAACAAAACAACCCTGATAAACATTCTGGCATTCTAGCTAAGAAAACATCCAGTAATAACATAATAATAATAACAATATATATATATATATATATATATATATATATATATATATATATATATATATATATATATATATATATATATATAAACAAATTATTTACTCATTGTAAAGACATTACCCTTGTTTTCCTGTGTATTTAACAATTTAATTTGGGAATATTTCACAAAGTACCTCAGTGCTTTTGAAAAAAAAAAAAATCCTCTCAAATTGCTGCAGTTCCTTCAGTGACCAAAAGGGGTCACCATAACATAGCTAACTAATGAGCATCACTTTGTTTCACTTTCAAGTCTTATCAATTTCAACATCCAAAAGGTAGTGTTTGTGAGATAACATTATTTCATGTCACTATAAATGGATAAGAAATAGAACATTTTTCAATCGTTTTAAGGAAAAACCTTGTTTATGTTTGCGAACCTGCTGTGGCGCAAAAGGAATAAAACAGCTCAGGAATAACTTTAGTGTGGTCACGGTGATGCTGCTTTATCCCTCTGTCCTTTCACTATGTATTTCCCTATAACAGCGCAGCATGGAGGGTTTTATGTCTTGCTTAGCATGTACTTGCCATATAACTTTTGAGGAGGACTTCGCTGCTGGTTTTCTGACACAGCATTCTGAGGGAACAAAAAAAACACTAGACAAGATGTTGTTAAAAAAATACACTTGTGACACTGTCAATATGGCAGACCCTGGAGAAATGTATATTTTTGTCGCAATGTCATAAGATTCATGGAAGTTCTCGAAGTCCTGATGTCACGGAGGAAGTCAATAAGTGTGGCACATAGAATGTGCGATTCCCACACATATGTGAGTGTGCCTGGATATCACCATAATTGACCATTCAGGTTTTCTTGGGGGCACCACGCTGCTTCTGTCTGCGCAGATGTGCCTCGATTTCATGCCGGAAGAGCAGCATTCCCAGCTGGCCGTGCGACGCCTCGTTCATAGCTTTGCTCTGCATGCACATCTTATACTGCTCGGGCAGGAGGTCGTCGGCGCAGTGCTTCTCGTGCCACAGGTGGAAAAGGCTGCGTGATGGAGCACGGATCACCAGCAGGTTACTGTGCAGGTACTTCCTGTAGAGGTGCACATCCTCGCCGCCCCACCCTTTAATATCCACATCAAATCCACCTGAGCACAGAGAACACAATCATCAGCAAGCAGGATGTGCGATACACGTAACATCTATGTTACAGCTTAGTAGCTAAATGGCAAATTATTTAGTGTAAATAAAAAAAACCACACTCTGCTAAAATCATAATATGATTTTATATTTTATTGACGCTAGTAAAATGACAATTCTGATTGGCCAGGAAGCTTTTTATATAACAGCAACTCTGATAATAGTTCTAGCTACAATGTTCTGTTATATAATACGTAATTAATGTAATGGCAACTTTTTTTTTTTCTTTTTTCCCCCATAACTGCTTGTATAGCAAAAAACAACCTTACACGTAGCTATAAATGGATAAAAATATATCTTATCATAGAATGTGCTTGTTTTTTTAAACACTTGTTTTTTGGTGATATGGAACTGCTGTGGTGTAAGAGGAATATCACACTCTAAGTGACTGAATTATTGTATCCATAACCAAAAAAGGCAGCACATTACTAACTCTAAGTACATTTACAGCATTTGGTGGACACCTTTATCCAGAGCAACTTACATTTATCTCATTTATGCAACAGTTGAGGGTTAAGGGCCTTGCTCAAGGGCCCAGCAATGGCAGTTTAGTGGTGGTTGGATTTGAACTAAAGACATACTGTACTGTATGAGGGACACAAACTGATCAACAAACCAAATACATTTTCACAATTTTTCCTATCAGACATTAATTTGAACCCTTTTTAATAAGAAAACGAGAGGATCTGATCTGATCGGACATCTCAGAGATATCTTTCCTCATTTATTCTCAAGATGCAGAGTGATCTGATGTTTTAGATTAGACAGGAGGACTGTGTGTTGTTTACAGTGTAGTTTTTACCTATGTTGATGAAGTCGGATCTGTACTGACAGGTCATCCCGAAACCAAAGTCCCGCCAGAAGCCTGTGTCCTTCTTAATCACCTGCACAGGAAACACCACACAATGACTTCCTTATCCTGTTTATTACAGTATGCTCTGATTCTACATACACTTTATTGGAAGCTTGTATGTAAACTATTTTAATTTGAACTGGGCAACAAGGTTCTGTAAAGATTATGGATTTAAATAATGCCTTATAAAGACAGACAGACAGATGGATAAAAAACATAGATAGACACAAAGTGGGTGAAAATACAGGATACCGACTGACAGACAAGCCAGAGAGAACTATAAACAAATAAACACATCCTTTCTCCATTCTGTTACAGCAGTAAAACAAAGTGAATAAGCTTCTATCAGCTATTAATTCTTTCCTGTTCATGCTATCCACTCTGAGCTGTAACAGCTAAAAGAACACGTCCCTAACAACTAGCGGCATGTTGATGAATCCGAGGTTCATTACCAGCTGTTGCTCCACAGGAGGGACGTGATCGCTGCCTCCATAAATCACTGCTGGATTGTACTGGCTGAACAGAATCGGATAAAACACTTTCTTTCC
This sequence comes from Silurus lanzhouensis, assembly GCA_039877035.1. Classification (NCBI taxonomy): domain Eukaryota; kingdom Metazoa; phylum Chordata; class Actinopteri; order Siluriformes; family Siluridae; genus Silurus; species Silurus lanzhouensis. Next base: position 845,871 of record JBCEWE010000386.1, read on the forward strand.
TGCAAGAGACAGATACAAGGATTTAAAAAAAAAATGATGTTCCCTCAATCTCGGTAATAATCGATATAAACAATCCAGATGCAAACAGAGACGCAGAGTCCCTTCATGAATTTAGGGATGTCATGAGTGGAAATATGAGAGCGATACGATGCAGCACAGCAACTATCCATTGATGCATTCATTTCTGTTTCCCTGAACAGAACATAAGGGTTAATTTCTATCAATAGCTCAGTGATCACTGTTAACACCTGCATCTTGTGCGCAAGCACACAACAGCAAGGGCTACATTATCTAACAAAACAAATATAATTGCTCTTGTGTACATGGTTTGATCCTGATTTTTACAACAAAGCTCCCACCACCATGCTTCACTGCAGATATGATGTTTTCGTTGTAATAATGAGTAAAGAAGACTAACATATTGCTTATTTCTTATGCTTTTTTTCCACCCATACTCTGTTACTGACCCGGTTGTGTGTTTAGGCGGCAGCTGTTGAGAAAGTCAGCAGTAAAGACGATGTCAACATCACAAAAGAACAGCAGAACGTTTCCTCCTTTCCATGCTCGGGCTCCCACGTCCAGACCTCGGCCTCGGGAAAACTCCTCGTTCAGGTGGATCATTGTGAAGTTACGGAAATTCAGCTCTCTGAATGATAAGAACATAAAGACAGAGATTTACATTGAATTTATTCAGGGCAGAACACAGACTTCTTTCACTGATCATGAAGGTCGAGCAGCTCTTAGAGAATGTAATATTCCTACATTTTTTTCAAGTAACAAATTCAACAGATTATGGCCCACACAGAGAAATGTACATGGTCTAAGGCAATAATTTTGAATGTTCTGATTTGACAAGCCCACCTCACAGATGTCTCAGATTAAATGTTTTCAGTTCTATTTTTGCCAAATTTAATCTCTTAACCCATAGGCACATAGTTTTATAGGGGTTTTTTCAAATTCCTTTTTAAACCACTAATTTTCCAAAATGAGCCAATAACAATGTAGACAAGGTTGTAATCAGGGCCGTTAGAATGGAGCCTGGCAGATTTACAATGTGTGTGTGTGTGTGTGTGTGTGTGTGTCTGTGTGATTCAACCCTGGCTAAAGCAGACTGCAAATATTTCCTTTTGCGATACTGGTTTGTTTTCGAGAGAAGGGGACTGTCTATAAACAATTTTTTCCCTTCTGCTTCAAATTGTTAAATTTTTTTCCCACTGTACTGAAGCTCAGTGCCAGTTACACACACACACACACACACACACACACACACACACACACACACACACACACACACACACACACACACTGACTGTCAGTCGTCTCAGTGAAGGAGGCGTGGTCTCTGTGCCTGTCAGTCTTTAGTGAGGGAGGCGTGGTCTCTGCGCCTGTCAGTCTCAGTGAAAGAGGCGTGGTCTCCATGCCTGTCAGTCTCAGTGAAGGAGGCGTGGTCTCCGTGCCTGTCAGTCTCAGTGAAGGAGGCGTGGTCTCTGTGCCTGTCAGTCTCAGTGAAAGGGGCGTGGTCTCTGTGCCTGTCAGTCTCAGTGAAAGAGGCGTGGTCTCTGTGCCTGTCAGTCTCAGTAAAGGAGGTATGGCTTTTGTGCCTGTCAGTCCCAGTGAAGGATGGGTGGCCTTTGTACCTGTTAATCTCATTGAAAACTTTTAAGAATAGCATGAAAGTTTCATAATCAACAATCTCAACTTTTATTTTTTTAACAAATTGGAAACGAAAGTTTGTCAGGACAGTAACACAATATGAAATCACTAAAAGAGAATTTGCCAGAGGAACTCAATATTTAAAATGATATAAAACTATAAATAAATAATACAGTTCCATAGCGCAAGAGGTTTTCATGTTCATCTACAATTCTGAACTTCACCACGTAAATAGGAACAGCCAACTTCGCAACTGCAATTACTTTTCTTTGGCACAGCACAATATCATTCTACCCTCAATGTGCAGAGCTGGTGTGTAAAAGTAATGTAAATGATAGTAATACATTTCTAAACTGAACTTAGACTTGGCGGAGCGAGACTTCATTTAGAGAGTTGCGACATTATTGTACAGCAAAAAATATTATACACACTTCACACCCCAGAGCTGAGATCCAGAGATTACACTATTTACTTTATTTTCTGGTTAATGTCATTTAAAACACATGCTTAGTTTTGCCTTCTAAAGTTGAGACATTCCATACCATTATGGAGACATACCATAAGAATTATTATTATGAACATCTGTGAACATCAACGGTTAACATTTCTAAAACAATTTTTAACCAAATGCTTGGTTAAATATATATAAAATGATAAATTTGTCACAAAAAGAATATATACAAATAAAATTGAATAAACCAAAGTAATGCAATACATTTTGTAATGTTTATTAAATTGAGTAATCGATTCAATTAAATTTTACCCTCCGTGTATATATATATATATATATATATATATATATATATATATATATATATATAGATAGATAGATAGATAGATAGATAGATAGATAGATAGATAGATAGATAGATAGATATAGATAGTAACTTGCAAATAGAAAGCAAATAAGGACTGGTATTTTGTTGGGCATTAATATTCTGGCTGAATTAGCTGGTGTGTGTCTCCATTTCAAATTAACACAAATTATTCATGGCTATCGATTTGCAGATGTGTGTTCAGCTCGTTTTAATCCGGAGACCAAAAGTTTCCTCTAAACAGACTGAAGATCACACAGAATACAATATAAAGGCTTCAGAAGAGAGTAGGGTGGGGTCTAACAGTGTGTGTGTGTGTGTGTGTGTGTGTGTGTGTGTGTGTGTGTGTGTGTGTGTGTGTGTGTGTGTGTGTGTGTGTTTGAGCGCAATAAATTAAACATAGACAGAGTGTGTTTGGCTCTCTGAATAATGTCTGAGTATGTGGGTGTTAGACTTGAGGTCAAATATTGACTGGCAGACCTTCTCTAAGTTCCTACAATGGATTTTATGGCACTTACAATCAACGCATACACATATTAGCTGGTGTGCCATGTCAGCAATTAGACTAGTCTGCGTATTTATTAGCAGGTTTAAATGTTATACGTGTTAACAGCGTTATTCTAACAGTCACACAATGCGTATGTGAAGATACATCACAGCTTCTTGTGAATGCTTAGCTTCAAGTTCCTTATAAAACATAGAGTAAGGTCGTCTCAATGAAACTTTAATGTCAGTGTTATTTAGTATGAATCAAGGATAAAGTAGGAAGAATGAATTGGTTATCACTCCCGGCCTATAGTGTCACAGAAGTAGCAAAAAACACAACTGCAAAAATCCATACCGGACAGTTTTTCCGGGCAGCGTCCGTTGCTGTTTGTTTTTACACGTGAGACTGCACACTGCATGGAGAGTGCTATATTAAATTATTAATTATAATTTATTATGTATAAAATGATATTTAAAAATAAAATGTATATGTTCATAATTATTAGCACATGTTTTTGATTCAATACTGTTTTTTATTTATTTTCATAATAAAGTTCACTAATATTTTACGAGTTGTTATGTTTGCTTCTTAATTTAATCGTTATCAGAAAGTACGATCCATCAGTATTGGTAAAATCTACTATATCTACTACGCATTATACAGCAAAGCTCCTAATGAATGAGGAATAAAACACCTGGGGGGCTTACTGCTATATATATAAAATAATCAATGACAGGGATGAGTGATGAGGTGGAGTCATTGTTAACAACTTGGAATTGTTTACTTTCCAAAAAGAGCACATCCATGATTGTATTCCAATTTGCAATTTGCCAGTGCTAACTAAAGTCAATTTTATTCTTTAATGAACATCGTACTTTTTACTCAATCTTATCACTCACAGCTATAAATAGTTATTTCCTCAGCAGACTCTTGTCTTATCTTCTCTTCTCTCATTCTTTTGCCGTCTTGAATTGAAAATGTAAAAAATCCCACAACAATCTGGTTACTGGGGCACTTTCTGGTTTACCTCTGATTATTACAATGTGCTCACAATGGAGACATTAAATAAATGCAATGAATGAATAAATTAATTATATCCTGTAAAAAATTCACCATTTCAACAATACGATTACATAAAATACCTGTCCCCATGTAATTTTTTACTATAGAAATAAATGTGTTACAATGAATGCATTAATTCTAACCTGAATTTTGCAGTTAAAATACGATCCGAGCTGCTGTTAAAGAAATCCGATCAACACCTCCTGACCTATCAGATTTAAGCACTCAATATAAACTGTACAAACCTTTATAATATTTTACAACAAAAAATGTTGTGTTTATTAGAAAGCTTGGGCATATAGCGGTTAATACAAATTACACAAAAAGGTTCATTAAGTAAAAACGAAAGAGAGAGAAAGAGAGGCAGAAAAAGAGGCATGAGAAGCATTAGAAGGCTGAGAGGTATGTAGAGTTCATCTGGCAGAGGACACCATCATTTTCTTCGAGGTCAAAGATCACAGCACAAGTCTAACTTTGTGAGATCTCCACCCGAAACTCAGCCCTGCAATCATGCACCGCATACACCAAGACGACAAATGTGTGTGTGTGTGTGTGTGTGTGTGTGCGTGTGTGTGTGTGTGTGTGTGTGCGTGTGTGTGTGTGTGCGTGTGTGTGTGTGTGTGTGTGTGCCTTAAAAAAGAAAAAGGAACCATTCAATCAGCTTCCAATAATGACTATTCAGCTTTGCTCATATATACAGTATGTATAGGTATGTACGGTACCTGGATGTGTTCTCTAGTATTCCTTTGACTTCGTTCATCTGGTCTTGGCCGAAGTAGACAATGGTGAGATGTACTCGTCCATCTTGCTTTATACACACCTCTCTGAAGAAAACACACAAAGCAAATTTTATGTGGCACAGAAAACTAAGGGCTTCATAATGACTACCTGTATATATGAGACCCAAAGAAGCATCCTGATCTGTAAGAGTTCTTCTTGAGCTTTGGAACAATGTCGATATATATTTCCTATATCTCAATGTTCCAAATCTCAAGCAGAATTCCTATTATAACCCTGAACACGATTGTTTTCCTCTCTACCAGCACGTCCCAAAATGGTTTATTTCTTTTATTATAATATTCACTTTCAAACAATTCAAATTAAAGGTGTTCTGCTGATACACCAAATCTCTTTTGATCTTTTCTGTTCAACTGTTCATATTTTAATACCTTCCCAGTATGCTTCAGGCCAATTTCTAAGCTTTAAAATCCCATTATCCTGTCTTTATACCACATTTTAAACCACAGATCTATTTAAAATGTGTAAACAACGTAAACTTGCATTCATGGTTTCCCTAAAACAATCATGGTACTTGACTTGACTCATACGTTGGCTCTAATATCCTTTAGAGGGAAAATTTGAGAGTTTGCAAAAAATTATCAGTGTATGTGGAAAAGGATCAATACTAAAATAAATACTTTGGGTTATTAAAAGTAATACAATTATAAATAATAAATAATAAAAGATTTTTTTTTTTACTGCTGTCAAGTCAAAATTGGTCAAATTATTACAGCAAATAAAGGGGTTAAAATGTACTGAACTGTAAAGAAAAGGCAAATTATAAATATAAATATGAATGTACAAATGAGGTTTTAATAAAATGAAAGATGTTAGTTTTTAAAAAAATAAAAATAAAAAAAAAAGAGTAATTGCAAATATAGACTTAATTTGGCAATTTTATACTGTATATATAAAACATTTTTATAGAAAGAGGCTATAAAATTGTATGTGTATAATGCATTACTGAATTGTATTGGGTAAAATAGTGTGTGTGGTGTTTAATCTCTGTGGGTTGGTAGATCCTATCACATGAAACAGTAGCCAAACGCACACCACACACACACCACACACACAAACAGTGGTGTGAAATTCCAGCAGTTGGACGCAGACACATTCTGATAGTCAGACGCCAAAAGTCCAGGTTTGTGCTGACTTAGCATTTTTTGAAGCAGTCACAAGTCACAGTCACAAGTCAGATCAAATTTAAACCTGAGCACTCAGGAAATTGCTGTCTACCCTTTTCCAAATACAACAGACACCATGACGGTTAGTCTACGGTGCAGTCGTACTCTTAGCCATGGATGGCTGACGGCTGTCCATCATTCTCTCATGGGTTCAATCTTGGGTTAAACTCATGATCTCTTGACGAAATGGGAAAGTTTTTAGTGGTTACAAAAGTTTAACTGCAGACACAACATTAAATCTGCTCTATCATTATATTAAGACAAACATCCCTCTATTAATTGATATGCTTCTGATTTATTAATACAGCAGACACTTTTATTAAAATCCCTAAATTATTGGTTTTGCTCAAAAGACACAACAATGGCAATGAAATGAATTAAACCTTCTCATAAGTGGTGAAGTAACCTTCTAATTCAGACCTTCAAATAATTTTCCCTAGTCCTTATTCTTTTCTTTTTTTTTTAGGAGTTGCAAACACCTATATGTACTAAAACTCCAATTTCTGTTAATCATTCAGTCATTTTGTTTTATACTTTTTTGAAATTACTGCACTTCCTATTATTTGCACTTTATTTATGTAGCGACCTGAAGACAAGTGTGCTCACTGAGCCACGTTAGAGACAAAGATGAACCAATAAAGAGTCTGAAATATAAAGAATAAAACTATACAATTCTAAAATAAACAAAAGTATAAAAACTTATCCCATCTTCGGTGTAAGAGAACACGCAAACTACGTCTTTAGTACAAATAAATCGTGCTGTTAATAATCAGAGGAGGCTCACAGGAAGCTCATAGATGGGTTGAAATCCAGCCAACAGTTCAATTTATTCTCAAATGTCATGTACAAACATAAATAGGAAGAGATGCATAATTAAAGAAAATGCAGTAGTCTGAAAGGCTTTAAATGCTTCCCCTATTAGAGTTTCCATCAGATCATGTATAAAAAATCCCTCCCTGTCCTGTGTGCACACTTTAGTGACCTACATTCCTTTTTATAATCTCATAAAGCTATTGGTTTCTGAGACAGTACTGCTATTATCCCACTGTTGCTATTCCCCTTAATGTAACCATTAGCCAAAGTTGCCATTAGGAATGAATACTTTTATCCTGATCTGAAACCGCTTTTCAAATCAATTATACAGTATTTCAAATGTTAATTTTCCAGCGTCGCTATTAGCCTGCTATCTACTCAGCACTTTCTGTAGCTGCTTCTCTTTATATGACATACTGAAATTGTTTAAAAATATTTATTATTGAACGAAGGTTTTCATCATGTAATGGAAATTGGTTTAATGGATTCCATTAAATTTTTTAAAATTTCCATTATCGGCCTTGTGTGGTTATTTTTATCCATTTCTTGGTACAATTGAAAAATGTCCTTCTGACTTCTGCTATAAACAGTTGTTTCCTCACCAGACTCTCACTATGATAATAAGACAACAAAACAAAAACTACTCGTGTTACCAAGAACCCGAAAGCACAAGCTCGTCTGTCCTGAAGAGTTTTAGGTGACACAAAGCACTGAAACTGGAGACTCCTTCCATGAATGTTGCATAAGTATCCGCTTACAAAGAAAAACCCTTCACTGTATCATTGTATAAGGTTTTGAGTTTGTTAAATAATATATTTTAATGTTTATTATATGATTATATACAGTACTGAATCATGAAAATATGCTAAATAAAATAAATATATATATTTTGATCTAAATATTGAGGGAAAAATAAAAGACATGCCGTCAAACTGAAACAAAAATGAAAATAAATAAATATACTCTATAAATAAACTCTATAAATATAAACTACAAATAAACTCTAAATAAATAAAAACATTTACATTCAAAATGAATAAAGTCGATACTCCAAGACTTCAGTGATTCACCTCTAGAGGCCGCTCTCGTTTTGTATAACGCAGCCCGGAAAAACTATAGATATGGATATTAGTTTCAGCAATTAACTATTGGTGCTGATTAATTGGCAAAAACGATGAATCTGTCGACCTCTAATATGTAGCACATACAGCCAGAAAAAGACCCTGCTAACGAGACGACAACATATTAAAATCAGTGCACTAATGTAACCTTAAATCTGAATTACAGCTGATACGACTGTAAGAGCTGATCTTATAGAAAGGAGTCAACAAAAAAACCCACTAGACACACATTATAATCTATACACATCTCTAATGGTTTCCATTTACTTGCAGCACGAAATATTGAGGCTAATTGATGTGGATGGATCACGACACGCACCCAATCTGTGCACTGTTAATCTAATTTAGGTCAAAATTGGCCTTCATTAATAAGACTTGAATTATTTATCATTTGTGTGGATGTATCAAACAGACTGTCTAATGTTGCTCTTGTATGATCCATTTATAAAACATTTGGTGATTTGCAGAGATTGCTATTTTTCTCCTGTCTATACAGTATATACATAGAAAGCATGTGCTATAGGAGTAATAAGTTATAGTATATTTTATCTGTAGTCTATATCTATCAAGTCCAATATATCTGCTCTTTAGGACAAAGCACTTTGATCCATACTAAAGGTTTAAAGATTTAGCATGCTAACTAAACAACTAGCCAGTACAATACTATGTTAACTGCCTCATTAGACCAATATTACATTATGTGATCTCAAAAACAAACATTTTTGCTTTCAATGTCATTTACAATAAATAAATAAAATCTACAAAAATAAAATAAAAAATTAATTACACTCCAATTCGTCTACGCTTTATTTATTCACTATCCAAACTAACAACTCCTCTAGATAATAATGCAGTCTTGCTTCTTCTTTTTCATTTCCCTTTTCTCATTCGACTTCCTGATAGGTATTTCACTTACTGAAGCACGTTTACTGAATGCCACAGTCATGCTAATGAGACAGGGCCTCACATCACATCAGCGGTTTGCAGGTTTCGGATTCCCGCACCTTTAAATAAGACTGAACACAAAAGATAATCTTTACGAAAATGATTTGCAAACTATTTATATTATTGGTCAGATTCAGGTGTTGATTTATTTTCTATAACAGCAGAATAGGTTATATTACCGTGCTTGATCTTACACATCATATTCTCTATAGAAATGTGGGACTTATATGGTGGATAGTGTATGTAGGTGTATGTGGCGATCCGAATGGTAAAGCTTTAACGTTTTAAGAAAGGACTCCCCAGTGTCAAAGTTTATTTTAGTTTTTCAACAAAGGAACAGAGAAGAACAAAAAAAGTCCGCAGTTTATGATTTACTGTAGATGGAAAGCTGAATTAATTAAAACGAGAAGCTGGTAAGAGGAACAGCAACTACATTTCTAGCAACCATAACATATGTGCTACCAGGAAGTAACTTGTTTTTAAGCAGTGCTTCGGCTTGAACCCCTGAATTCAGTAACCCAGACCCAGAGTATATGAGGAAATAAAACATTTGTTTTTGGGATATGTTGCTATAGAAACTAATCAGCTTTGGTATGGTGACAGTAACACCACCTTGCTAAGTGCTGCATCACTTCACACCAGTGTCTATTATTTTTATTTACATTTATGGCGCACACTTCACACAAATTTGACTTCCAATCAGAAGTTCAATGTCAATACCACTAAGCTATCACTTCCTACTTTTCAATAACATCAGATGCTTGAACTTTGTTCATAGTGGATTTGGCAAGCCTTGAGAATGCTCATCTTACATGACAAATCTAGAAAATGTTTATGAGCATAAGCCTAAAAAGTAAATCCTGCTGATGGTGCAGTCGTGTCCGATGGAAGTGTTTTTACCTGAAAGTGTGCATGAACTGTTTGAATTTGTCGGCTCTCTGCGAAAGCGGTACGATGATGTTGATGGCGGTGTAAGACGTTGCCACGCGTTCGTTCGACACCTTCATCAGCGGGCCAAAGGGACGGAACAGAACGAAACGCCGGAACTCGTTTTTCCGATCTCCACGGAAAGTCAGCTCATACAGCGTTCCTTTATCCTTCTCTGTTCTTGCTAATCCTGCAGGGGGAGAGAGAGAAAGAAAAAGAGATAACTATTACTTGTAGGTAATAACTTCTTGACTTATCATAATTTAAAAAAAATGTCATGCTGTTACGATCTCCACTCAACAGCCACCCTCTCAATCTCTTTAAATAACAAGTCTGCATTTGACTCACATAAACAAATATGAAAAAGCACAGGGCAAAAAAATGCAACAGGATGATCGATCTATTGTGTCACAGGAGCTGCTGTGTATCTGTTCTGTGAGCCGCACGACTAAAATACTTCAGAAACATTTTGGTTGGTAGCAGAGATCAGACCAGCACCAATTCTTTACCTCATACCACTCAAATCGTCCAACGCTGCCTATTAATGTGCGTTCTGTCAGTTGCCAAAGATTCACAAGCTAGCTGCTGAACCTATACAAATAACCATCCATTTAATCTCACCAAAAATACAGATTCTGGACAGATGCATGGGTGTAAAAATGGGTGTGAAATCAATTCAATTCATTTTTATTTGTATTGCACTTTTAACAATGAACATTGTCTCAAAGCTGCTTTACACAGATAATGTGGTGGAAAAACTCCCAGAGATGGCATAAGAAAGAAACCTTGAAAGGGACCAGATTCAAAAGGGGAACCTCATCCTCATTTGGGTTGCACCAAATGTTCATTTAAAATCATGGTCAAATCAAAATAAGCAAACAAAAAAAGAAAGAGAAGAAAGGTTTTGCTTCTCAACGATTTTTGTTGCCTAATGACAGGCTTACGATCATTCATGTACCCAAAAGAACCACAAAAAAAAACAATCACACTGAATCTACTAACTAAGACATATTGAGACAACAGAATTGTAAAGGGAAAGCTGTCAGAGGTAAAGCTGTAACTTTTCTGAAATAACAAAGTTTGTGCTTTTTGGCTTTTTCAATCAGTTTCAGAAAAGAGAGGCTACACAGCTAGCTAGTGATTGATGGTGTATCGCTAGTCAAATGTTTAGATATTATGGTTACGAAAGCCCTGAATGCAAGGTCAAAAACACCCGATTTCAAAGTCAAGTCAAAGTAGGAAAAACAAAGTTAAACTAATAAGATAAGATATACCTTTATTCTTCCCACAGTGGGGAAAATCTAGGGTTAGGGTTAGGCTCTGTAAAATAAATGCAAATATATAAAAGAATAGACACATACTATGACATATTGACATATTAGTTCCAATTAGCAAAAACAAATGGGCAACTAAGCCAAAATATCAACTTATTAAGTCAAAGTAATTACATGGTGAGTCAAAATAATGACAAAGCTATTGGAAATTTTTACACCTTGTTATATGGTGAAGTTGGTTTCAATAAGACACAGTCCAGACAAAATTGCATTGGGTTGGACTATGTAAAGATTGATATGTTGGTTCAGTTTTCCTTTTACTCCACCCTTTCCTGCTCCAAAACAACCCCAGAAAATTAAGCCTCCACCTCCATGTTTGACTGGGGGGTGAGGCAGTTTGCTAACATCTACCCTCCTGTTCTCCGTCTTACAGAACTTTTAGAGACAAAAATTTCCAATTTGGACTCATCTGTCCACAGAACTTTCTTCTAGTCATTCACTGTGCAATTTACTCTCCAGTATCATGCATGTGTTTCAAAAATAATACAAGATTTGACCCCCACTTTTCATCACTCATTCTGGCCTCATGTCAACATTGGTAGGTTGAGAAACAGCTGGAAAACTGTCACGCATGGGGCCATGACAAACAAGATTTATTTCATTAAACGCTTAAATCCAGTATATACCCGTGTAATTTTCTCACAGCTTACACAACAAAAGCATTTTTACGGATCTGCATTGAATTTCAGCATGGATTCTATTGTACAGACTGGAAATCAGAGTCACTGACTCACTGACTCCACTCTTGAATCACACAAATTTTGCAAAAAAAAACTACCAAATTCAACTTTACTTTCACCTCAGCTGTTGGGGAAATTCTGACGATATCTAGGAAAGGAAGAAAGATTGACTCAGAACCTGAGAAACTGCAAACTGCATTACAATTAATATGGCTGGTTTCTAATCGGTTTCTCTATTGAGGTTTGCGGACGCAATTTTATCAAAAACACACACACCTCCCACAATGCCTTTTAGTAGAAACAGGATGAGTAAAAATCACTGTCTCAGTCATTATCAACTACCTACTGTGGTGTAAATTCTTTATGAATAAGCTATAATATCAGAGGTGTGAATCTCCCACTAACTTATAAATGAGATATATTCCACATTTCTGAGGAGGTTTATGGGTAAAGAACCTCATTGTAGATTGCTCAAAACCCTCCCACTTGCCAAAGCACCACTTTTGGAAAGCCCCTGGTTGGGCAGATATCTAACAATAGATAAAAGCTTGCTCTTGGGCAAAGTGGGCTCAAGGGCTTGGCAGAAACCTCATGTCAACCAAAGCCTTATACTGAAGGGAAGCTCTATAATGGACAGAAGCCTAATGTTGTACAGATTCTTCCAGCTTGTTCCAATTTGGAAATAGCAGAAGCCTCATGTTCAAGTTAGGTGGGAAAACGCCACATGGTAGGCAGAAACCTTAAGTTAGTAAAGCCCAATTTTTGAGCAGAAGGTATGAGTCCACAATGTGCAAAAGTCTCCAGCTTGCCCAAACTACAAGCACATAACATATGCCCCTGATTGAGGAGAAGACCCTGGAAAGGCACAAGACTATGCTGGGCAAAAATGCATGATGATGCAAAATGTCTTTTCCTCAGAACCTTCATATTGGACAGAAGCTCAATGTTCCAAAGATCCCTCTTCAAATTAAATCTGATTTTATTTATAATAATTGGTAGTCCTCAAATCTAATTGTATATATTGATAGTCCCCGAATCTGATTTTGTTTATAATGTATATGTTGGTAGTCCACGAATTACAATGGAGATGCCAATGACCCCATAATAACCTGAAAATATCGTAAGTCGACATGGCGTAGCCTACCCAGGAAAAAGGCTGATCGGTATGGGGTGATATATTGTAAATATTTTGATTAAATTAACAAATTACAGCACATAATTTAGCAAAACAGAGCAAATTACAGAACAGTAACAGTTATTTAGGTGGCACTGGGCGGGTGAACGAGCACCAGTTCGAGAGCGGCGGGCGGAGAAGAAAGGAATCACACCTGTAGCTGATAATCTTGATTATGTTAGGAATCGAGTATTCTACCAATTATTCCATAGAATAAATCAAATAAGTGTTTTTTCTTTAAAATACAAGAGGAAATAAGACAGGTGTTTTAAAATGAACAAGTAATTTGTTTCCTTTTTAGAAAAATGTATATTTTTATTGCTGAAATTCCATACTAAACTTTGGCAATTACATGCACTAAACCATTTAGTGCATTTAAGTGCTATATTTAATCAAAAAGCACATATACAAAATATGAAAAAAAACCTATTTTAAATTACTTTAATTATAAATATATATATATTTGTTTATTTTTTCATGTTAAAATAAGAGCACAAGGCCACTCAGTCACATGAAATCAACAAATTCCTACAAAGACTCAAGGTCGGCCTCAGTTAAAGGATGTCAATAACAGGAAATAGCGATGAGAAAATAGAAATCTTGCATGCTGTGACACCCCCACTTCCTCCTAATGCCACCTCCTTTGATACAGGAACAATACAAGAACATGCAGCTTTGTGTGATCGACTTATCAACTTCAGCACTTCATTTCCATTTTAATTGATTTTACTAGTTATCAGTCAGTAGTGCTGAAGGCAGATGTTGCATTGTATAACTGTACCATTATACAGTTTGAAAAATACAGTCTGGGGGAATATCACTGAACATTAGTTGACCCTGAAAGAATTTTCTGGAAATCATAGATCAAAGAAGGAATGTCTTTGAGTGTGATGTGGAATTGTTGGACTCCTAGGCTAAATAGAGTTCATAAGATAGAAGGCTTTGAAAGGAAGTCAATGCTGTCATGAGGGCATGTTATTCATTCTTTCATTCATTCATTTATTCATTCATTCATTTCACTTAAGTAAGTGTGTTATTCTGGTCAGGGCCACTGTGTATCCAGAGTCTATTGTGGGAACACTGAATGTAATGTGGAAATACATCCCAAAAATGGGAAGCAAGTCTATTACAGGACACAATGCACACACAGACAAACTTATTCATCCACTGATTCACAACAATGGTCAATTTAGCCTATTTAGTCCACCTCCTAGCATGTTTTTAGACATAAATTCAACATTTTTACTGTGAATGAGAGGCAGATAGCTACCTTTAGCTCATTTAAAAGAATATGTGAGTGGATTATTATGATATTTTCACATATATGAATGTTCATACTCTTCAGTGCTAACAATACCTAGTTGGCCATTATGTAAGCTGAAAGGATTTTTACAATGTTCACTGCTAATGCTAGCCCTCTAGCTAATCTGAGAGACAATGTGTGGCAACTGAATCATATTTATAAAAGCTGATTATCTTTTCTTTTGACAATAACTAGCTGACATGAATGTGTGTGACAGGATTTCAGAATATTGAGTAGTAGTGCTTAATACTAGCTGGCTTGTCAACTAGTCAAGTTTATGTCATCTATAATCACTTATAATTATAGTGGCTAACACCATCAAACTAGCTAACAGTTGTATTCATTGCTAACTCTAGCATGCTAGGTATTGCTATCTTGGATTTCTGAAGAAGATTTACTGTTTTGAGTGTAAATTAAGCTATTTTTTAAGACAGAGACAAATGTACTTTGTTTAGTATAGTTAACTGAACAGTTTAAGGATTCAGTGACATTTTAGTTTCCTCACAAATCCTTCTTTGTTAAGAAAACTGGAGTGTTTTTGTGGTGATAACCACCAAATCTCATTATTGTGTGTGTGTGTGTGTGTGTGTGTGTGTGTGTGTGTGTGTGTGTGTGTGTGTGTATAAGAGAAAGGTTTTCTGTGGACGGATATTTTGTTGTGTGTTTATGACCTTTGTATGGAACATTACCTCACTATGTTTATGTGTAACTCTGCGTGTGTGTGTGTGTGTGTGTGTGTGTGGGTGTGAGAGAGAGAGAGAGAGAGAGAGAGAGAGAGAGAGAGAGAGAGAGAAAGAGAGAGAGAGAGATGGCTCAGCTGTGCACAATAAAGCAGATGGTTTTGTTTCCTACTACTTTCTCACATATACACACACACACACACACATATGCTTTTTGTATCACAGGATTTCCTGAGGGGGAACTCGAAACAAACCTGACATTTGTGTTCCATAGACACTGCAATCAAAATGTGTTTTTAAAATTTATCTGGATTTTTATATCAGTTAAAGCAGGGGGAAAAAAATTAAATTCACAGTGAGTTAATTTTATCTAGATGACCTTTGGTATGAAAGAAGGACTGGGTACAATATACTTCAGTAACACATTCTGTGATACTGATGTCCAAAGATTGTAA
This sequence comes from Silurus lanzhouensis, assembly GCA_039877035.1. Classification (NCBI taxonomy): domain Eukaryota; kingdom Metazoa; phylum Chordata; class Actinopteri; order Siluriformes; family Siluridae; genus Silurus; species Silurus lanzhouensis. The sequence continues at coordinate 861,284 of JBCEWE010000386.1, forward strand.
AAGATTATAGATTGTGAACCAAACTAGATGAGGATCGCACCAAGATGAGTCTGGTTCCTCTCAAGGTTTCTTTCTAATACATCCAGGGAGTATTTCCTTGCCATTGTCATCTCTGGCTCGCTTATTGGGGATAAACATATAGGGACTAATTTATACATTTAAAATGTACATTTGTATATTTGTGAGAATCTTTGGAATAATTTTTTACCTTTACAAATAAGAAAAATGGTATTGAAATAAAGGGAAAATTGGCTCAGTTAGCTAAAGTAGTTGGCTTCAATTAGCTAGTCACATGTGCACATTTGTATTTCCAAACACTGAAATTACTTTCGCAACCGATTATTTCTTCTCCTCAATGATAACTAAAATTATGCTTCCTGACAAACAATCATTCTTGTAAACACTTTAAGAAATCGTCTTCTTTGCCAACAATGTTGCAGCAAAATGTATAACCGGCAACTGAAATATACTTTTGCCCCATCATTTTCTCAGTCATTTGTTGCTCATAGTTTCCAAAACCCAAACAAGGACCCATAATTACCAATTCAGCTGAACCACACTCACCTTCAATGAAGTCAGCCATGCTGTACACTTTGTCTGCGCTAAATTTATCGCCCAGGTTGTGTTTGTGGGAATTCAGCGTGTGCACGGCGCTCTCCACCACTTCATTAATCTCATCCCGTCTATCTTTCTTCGCAGGTTTTTCCTCAGGATGGCGTGTGAGTCCCGTCTCCAGCTGATAGACACGCTGTAGTGTGAAGCTCTCAAATGGTATCACGGCGTACTCATTTGGCAAGCGGACGCCAGAACTTATCTCCGCTCGGCCCATTTGGGTGCGAAGAAACTCATTGAGATCGGTCGCTCCGGTGCCCGTTTTCTCCTGAAGCTCCTTTGGCCTCTCGACTTGCTCCTGAAGGGCTTCCTTCAGCTCTGCGATTTGCTTCTTCAGGCTGGAAATGTGTTCCCGTTGCTGTTCGTCACGTTCCTGAAGCATAGCTTGGTAGTTCTCGTGGCTCGACGAGCCCAAGGGAGGGCCGCTGAGCAAGCCAGGAATCCCGGGGCCTCTCGGAGAGCCCGGTGCGCCCAGCCGGGGCACCACCAAGGGGTCATCGTTATGAGGGTTGCAAGTGATGACGTAGAGTAGGGAAAGACAGCAGCAAACAAGGACTAACACTCCACAGACACGAGAAAGCCACAAAAACAGTCCTCTTCGCAACATCTCGGACAAAATTGTATCATATACATGCGTGTATCTTCATATCCATTACGTGTTTTTTTTATCTGATTGTAAGCTAAATGAGGGTTCTTTCTGTCGTAGCTAGTGCTAGAATAGAGCAGTCGTGTCCGGTTTAATTTGCTAAAGCTGTCGGCATTTCGACAAATATATAGTGCGAGTCACAATATATCTATATCTATATATGCACGACAGTTTGTGCTATCCCTTTTAAAACTAACTTTGATACGAAGCAAGAGTGTAAAATATAATCTGATATGTGACGTATTCTAGTGTTTATCCTAGGCATGAAATTCTGACAAACGAAAAAAATAATACACAAGATGTAACAGCTATTTGCTAGTATTGACTTTGATACAAAATAGGGAACAAGAGGGTTTGTGTGCATCAGCAACACTCTTTTACTTAAAGACACTGAAGAAATGTTTGGTCCAAAACAGATCTGATTGCCCCTGGTTACTCCTCAATCGCATGTTCTTTCTGGCTCATTTCGGTCCTGCTGGAGAGCTTCCAATTTGCCAAAGCAGCTGCTGCTGAAGATCATTTCCTTCGAGATAAGGAAACAGAGGCTTCTGTTTGGATTGAGCCGGCTACAAAAAGTGTCCTACTTCTGTTTCAAGTCATGTTAAAGCCCATCCTTTGTCTTTTCCAATGTGTTGGAAATCCATGAGGCTACTTTAATGTGAATTTGGTTGAACCCAAAACAGTCCTGCTGCGATGACTTGGACCATGCCACTCCACGTTTAAGACCTTCAGACTTCAGTAATAACCTTTTCTTTGAGAACGGTTCACTTAGTAATTCACATGTCCAGGTCCATATCATTCTCCTTTGAGCTTAAATCAGAGGAGTCAGCGTTCTTCTGCTCTGGATGAGTCTAACAGAATGGGACACGTTGAAAAACGTTAGATGTCCAGGAAGATTTTTCATTTCCCCGAGCAGCCACTTTTCATATTCCCCAGTCAGCAGTTTGCATCTATGCTATCTTCTGTGTTTAATATAAGCCTCCTGCATATTTCATCTGCATTGTGTTACCTAGAGTGAGGGAATGAGAAAAAGAGAGAGAGAGAGAGAGAGCGAGAGAGAGAGAGAGAGAGAGAGAGAGAGAGAGAGAGAGAGAGAGAGAGAGAGAGAGAGAGGAATTAATGCAAAAAATCCAGACTGTCTAGAATTAGGTCCAAATGTGAGTTCACTCCAAAGAAACCTTAATGTTTTTAATACAGCAATATATCCTGTTCTATAATGGATTAATAGCATATCCATTTAATAGATTTTAAATGTGGATTTTGTGGATAACAACGACTCCAGAGGGCAAATCAACTGCAGGGTCAATTAAGGGGTGGAGCTAAGTGGATGGCTTGAAAGAATATAGACTAGGTTGAAGTTTCAGAGATCTGAAAAGGTTTGGACAGGTGTATGGCGTTGGGTCAAGTCACTTCATTTGGATTCTAAGATAAGAGGACAGAGCCAACTAAAGGGGTGGAGCCAACAGGCTCCAGAGATATACAGGAATGGGTCTATGTGTATGACTGCAGAGCAGTGATGAGTCGTCAAAGCCAGCAAGGCCTTCTCTGCTGGCCTCAACACATCATAATCATTGACTTACATTATAAAATTATTATAATTTTTTTTAATATTTATTCAATTATTCCCAATAGCCTATTCTCTTAATTTCATAGCTTTGCTCTCGGTTGAGCTGCTTCCAGGAGTGGATATATGTTCATATTAGAGTTTCTATCCATCCATGTATATTTTAGCCGTTACCTGTTCCCAGGTTTAAAGTAATCTGACGTGAGGCCTTCAGAATCAGCAATGCGGCTGCCTGTAGCGTAAAGCACATATTGCTTGAAACTGATGCTTTAACCAATCAGATTTCCAGTTGGTGACACCAGGGCCATCTAGCAGGAATACAGTACCGTCGCCATTTTCACGTCCTATGATCAGCTGTTCAGAGTGCGCCCTAGTCATTGCTTGCAAACCGCATCTGTAGCAAACAGCACAAACTCAAAAATATTCATGTGATTTAAATAGCTGTTTTTACGTTACATAATAGCTGACAGAGGAGAAGAAACCGATTTGGTCGCAGATATACTTACAAGGACATGTACAAGACAAACCTTTCAAGAAAAGCTGGACACCGTGAGGAAAAGTCAGCCAAAACTGTTAAAAGCAGTTTTAAAGCTTTTTCATTAACTGTTTATACTTTTTTTGCATTTTCTTTCCTGTAGAATTTTCACAAAACCACAATTTGCCATCGTGTCAAATCCCCAGGAAAACCGTAATGCACTGGTTGATAATATTGATATTTTCTGTAGCCGTGGTGTCAGAATGAGGGTATTAAGAGGTGGGTTGGTTCAGGTAGGACACCACTATAGGGTTATGTGTGAAATGTATGGACTGTCACTGCTGCAGAGCGATGGAAAGGAGGACGGGTGGGACAGTTAAGGTTGAGGCCATGCGGAATGTTCCTAAAAGCTAAGTGAGCAGGACAAGTGTAAAATGTTTTGTATATACTGACTGTGTGTCATCATATAAGCATCAAAATTTTACAAAATTGTCTGTTATGAATGAAAAATCTGGCATATGATGCACACATGACTTTTTACTAAAGCTGAAATCCTTATAGTTACTCTTCTGCTTAAAAATGAAAACTGCTTGAGCAAAATATTCACGTCCACGCAATACCAGCTTGACTGATCGAATAGGTGTATAAAAAGAGAAGTAAAAATATACCGCGTGTGATATTTTTGAAGCAGAGAAGGGCTCGAGTGTGAAAACACACACCGCTCTTGTTTCAGAAACGAGCTACACGCCGGCGGTGATGCCGAACCTGATGGGGTGGACGATGTGTGAAAGTGAGAGGGCAGTGTTAAAACGACCTCAAGAGGGAAAAGAAGACGTGTACTGTGAGGTGAGCAAACACACGAGAAAAATACGAGGCATTCATACACATACACACACACACACGCGCGCACACACACACACACACACACACACACACACACACACACAGAGGCAGTGTTTATGGCCAAACAGAAAAGCCCTGTTGGAAAAGTAGGTGAAATCAAGAGGAGGTAAAGCGCATGTGACTGCCTGTCACATGCATGTGTACGTGTACGTGTACGTGTGTGTGTGTGTGTGTGTGTGTGTGTGTGTGTGTGTGTTTGTAATGACTCCCACACAATCAGCTCTTTTACAAGTAAAGGCTCCGTTCAAATGAAAGGACTAGTTATGTTAGCCCTGAGAGCATTAGTGTATCAGGAGTAAACACACATTTGAGTACGTGACCCACACACACACACACACACACACACACACACACACACACACACACACACACACACACACACACACACACACACACACACACACACTCATTAACCCAAATTTAGAGCAGGTAGGAGAGTTCACACACCATTTTGAGTAACCGAGAGGAACTATTTCTACATCTCTTTCTCTCTCTTCCTCCTTTTTCTTGTTTTTCACTTTTTATTTCTGCTCAGCAAACTTTTTTATATCTTTTCTTCTTCCTGTTACTCTTTTATTAACATAGCCTCTTCCCATCCCTCACCTTCTCTACACTTCCTCTGCTCTCGTTTCTTGTATCTTCCTCTCTGATAACCTCTCCTTTTCTCCATGTCTTTCTTATGTCTCACAGATCTGGTTTTTTTCTCCCTCCCACGTGAAGCACAGTTTTACTTTCTTAGATTTCTTAGACACAGGATATAGACTCATAATCTCCTGGAAGAAACTTGGAGCTGTTATTAAATATGGTGGGTTGTTTGTTTTATGATGTGGCTGGATTTCATACAATGAAGTGGGATGACGTTATGGCAGATCCACCAGCTTCACCTCTAGGCCACTACAAATACGTATGCAAACTGAAGCGTGGAAATAAAATCTGTATAACTTCATCTACAATCAATTATTGTTGCTTGGAAGTAGAGAAATAGAAAAAGGTAGCAAATTTACAGCATCAATGAACTGAATAACAACAATATAAGGTCTATATATAATGTATTCCCTAAACTATGATTTACATGATGAAATATAATAAGCTTGAGCCTGATCTAGAATATTCTCTAGTGTAGCAGCTCATTCATAGGGACTTAGGCAGACACTTGGAATTAAAATTCTCAATAAAAACATGCTGTTATCAGCTTTGGACTGGTTTCAGAATCTTCCAGAAGACTTTCCAAGTCTTTCAAACAGAGGAGTTTATAATTTCTCTGCATTTTTGAATCTTATTAACTTTAACAGAGAGAAAAAAGACAGGCTAGTGAAAGAACGACTGTTTTCTGTGATATAAATATAATTGAGAAAAAGGAACTAGTGTTTTGAAAAAGTTTTCCAACACATTAAACGGCTAAAAAAGCATGCGGTGACATTATGCGATAACTAAATAAGTTGTCAGTGGTGTTTAATTGGTGTCGTACATAAGGAATAAAATATTTCCAGACATGATTTTGTATTAAAAATGATCTAAGTCTGGGTAGCTGGGCTTCATGTCGGGCTGCACTGCACAATCCAGTCTTTATGGGAAGGTGGCAGTGGTGGACAGGGCGGAAGTAGGTGTACTTAAGTTCTTTACTGTACTTAAGTAGCTTTTAGAACATATCTCTACTTTACTGGTGTTTCCATTTAGGGTGACTTTTACTTTAACATCACTACATTTCAAAGTCAAATATCTCACTTTTTACTACATTTACTGATTAGAAAAGTCAGGGGTTCAAGCCCCAGTATTGCCAAGTTGACACTTGTGGGGCCCCTGAGCAAGGATCTTAACCCACTGTGATCCAGGGGTGCTGTATGGCTGACCCTGCGCTCTGACCCCAGCTTCCTAACACCGCTGGGATCTGCAAAGAAAGAATTTCACTGTGCTATAAAGTACATGTGACAAGTATAAAGCACCATTCGTTCTTTCTTTCTTCTTCTTTTCCTATAACAAGAGATAGAAGTGTTTTTTTTATCACTCACAAATGAATACAATCTGTAAAGAGACACTTTCATATACTGTAATTCTGATACATTGGCTGAAGGTAGTAGGATGATGATGATACAACTTACAATCGATTATGAAATAGTTTTTGATTAATTAAGTAAAAAGCAAAGCTTTTGGACTCAAGTTCCTTTATATCTTCCTGCCTTCTCCTACAGATCAACTCCTACCATCATTGCAGATAGGGTTAATTACACTAAAAGCCTTGCGGATGTGTTCAGGAACTGTCTAGTTAGCAAACACAGCTAATTTATCCCAGTCTCATTATCTTCTGAACTCCTGCTGGCTTTGTGACACACACAGGAAATGATGCAGGATTTTTTTTTTATCCGTTGACTTAAAAAAACAAAAACATTTATTGAGCGTCTGAGCGAATTCAGTCGTACCTTGTGTCTTCACTTTTCCTTTTATATACTTCTGGCCCTAATATCAAATCGTTTTTTATTAACGTTGGAGCTATATAATGTCTTGGGTTTTTTCTTCTCGTTCTGCACGTATTACTCATAGCCACATCCTGCTGTGTGTAATACAGCACAAAGTTTGACACACAACCGTTGGTGTGCATCAATATAAGAACACAGAAGGTTTTTTTTTTTACGTGTTAATGATCTCACTGGCATCCGATCGTGGAAACCCTGAGTAATCCTACACACTCAGCATTTAATATGCAGAGGGTTCATACTGGACACACTGCAGTGGCTGCACCACTCCACTCACATACACACACACACACACACACAAACACACACACACACACACAAACACACACGGAAGATGCACACAAAATATGTTTGTTTATGCCGATTGCAGGAAATGTATAAACACACATTTGCACACATTTCCTGCAAACACACCCAGAATGACACACTGGAGATGAATCGAGACAGAGAAAGACTAACAGAGAAGCTCACAGAGAGGGACAGAAAGAGAGGAAGAATAAGAGAGAGAAAGAGAGAGAGAGAGAGAGAGAGAGAGAGAGAGAGAGAGAAAGAAAGAGAGGTGAGATGTAAATGATTGCATCTTGATTCACCAAAAGAGAGAAACAGAATGATATAAAGACACAGAGACAAAAAAAGACAGAGACAATCAGGGAGAGCAAGGTATAGAGAGGGAGAAAAAGGCAGATAGAGGGAGGCCAATAGAATCACAGGGAGAGACAAAGACATACAAAGAGACTGAGAGACAAACAGAAAAAAACAGACAGGCAGACAGACAAAATGCAAAGAAAGACAGCTATATAGAAAGAGAGAGAACATGAGCGAGAGAGAAAGAAAGAGAGGCCAATGGAATCACAGGAAGAGACAGTGACACACAGACTTGGAGAGAGAGAGAGAGAGAGAGAGAGAGAGAGAGAGAGAGAGAGAGAGAGAGAAACAAAAAGATAAACATGTCCGAACGCAAAGAATGACAGACTGACAGAATCACACAAAGAGGCAGACATGAAGATATACACAGAAATTAGAGAGACAAACAGAGAAAGGAAGAAAAAAAAGTGAGAGAGCAGCCGAGACGCGCCTCTCCGTCGATGTGTGCTTTAACAACTTCCTCCCTCTCAGTTTCCTGTCTGCAGGGCATAGATGACAAAATCTTTCTCTTTCTCACCTACTCACTTATCCTCCCTCTTGCCTCTGCCTCCCATTTTACTTTCCTTTACTTTTCTGATCCCCTCATTCTTTATAATTCTCACACCTTGGTTCATCTTTCTCTTGCTCGACCTCCCACTTTTTACCTTCTTCGTTGTCACTTGTTTCAAAACCTTCCTAACTAAAGCATTTCTTAATGAGCGGAATTCAAAGAGATAAAACACCACAAAGGGAGAAATGAATGGATAAAACAGTAACATGTTTTGTTTGTGTGTGAACCATTTCCTATCCTGAGGTGTGTGACCTCTACCTGCCTGACTCTGACCTCCACATTCAGCACAAGATGTGTATTAGAAAACATAGAGAGCGAGTGAAAAACAGAAAGGAGAAGAAAAGAGAAAAGCGATAATAGAAGGGGAACTTGCACATTTAAAAAGAGACAGAGAGAGAGATATTGAGAAGTACAAAAAAAAAGAAGGAGACAGACAAAAAAAAATTGAAGAAAGATTTTTTAAAAAAGAAAAGAAAGTGAGGCCATTCGGTTTTACAGCTGGAAGTGAAGGACGGCAGCAGGAAAGTTGTTCCAGGTGTTTTACACACACACACACACACACACACACACACACACACACACACACACACACACACACACACACACACCCTGGACACAGACTAGAAAAGCAAGAGATAGTACAGATGAAAGCAAATGAGAGAAAAAGGCACTCATGAAGGAAAGAAAATTTAGAGAGAGAGAGTGAAAGAGAAAGAGAGAGAGAGAGAGAGAGAGAGAGAGAGAGAGAGAGGAGAGAGCGAGAGAGAGGGAGAGAGAGAGTGAAAGGGAGAAAGGAGTGTTTGATGTGTGTTTTCAGGCCTCAGGTGATTCTCGCTCCCCTTCATTAGGTTGTATCTCCTCATTCTGCCATCTGTGCTCCCACTAAAATACCAACTCAATTCTCATTCACACTTACACACACACACACACACACACACACACACACACACACACACACACCATTTCCATTCAAGTTATCTTATGTTCAAGTCGTATAATACAAGATACAAATGATTATTATATAAACTCCTAATCCTAAAAAGAAATGAAAGCTAGGTAGCTAGCATGATGAGAATAATAACCACTAGATTTAGCACATATTTAGCCATAAATACTCTAAATGTTCTAAATTAAACATTTCCCACACTCAACTTCAAGTAATATTACACAAGACAATGAAGACAGTTTGTTGTTAATAACAGTTAGGGGTCAGTCAGGGGTCAGGCGCTATGCTTTAGCAATACATCTCACGTGAGTGAACATTTATATCTAAGGAACACCACAACGTACACAGGTTCCACAAAGTGAAGTTCTCTTTGGTGTTTCTCTCTTTGGTGTTTCTCTGCTCATCAGCCTCCTTTGCTTCCTTCGAGACGCACGAAGCCACGTGTTGCATCGTTCCCAGTTAAAGCTAATGTAATATTATAGCAAGAGAGCACTAACTGCAAAACTCGGTGTTGACCAGGCTTCTCGTCCAGAGATAAAAAAGGACATGCTCCTAAAATCTGTTGGTCACGTCGCATTCTTTGCAATAATTTATAAAGAGAATTCATTTAAAGTGTGAAAAACACAGCTGATGAACTGTTATATAACATTCCAGTTGCACTAGACATCCATGTTTTCTAACTAACCTTTCCAATCTGTTTCCTTCCCAAATTGTTAGCACAAAGTTGAAGGCACATGATTGTATAGGACGTCTTTGGATGAGGTAGCAATAAATTTTCCCTTCACTTCAACTAGGAGACCCAAACCTTGACAGCATGACAATGCCGCTGTGCACAAAGCCAGCTCCATGAAGATCTGCCTTGCATGGGATGGAGTGGCATCCATCAGCTTTGAATGCCTGCTATAGAGCTCTGACCTCAACCTTATTGAAAACCTTTGTAATGAATGTGATCGCTGACTTCTCCCCAGGCCTCCTCACCTCACCTCCATCAGTACCTGACTTTACTAACAACCTTGTTTCTGAATGATCTGGAGGAGAGTTTATTATAACTGCAAATGCGGACTAAATGCGGAATGGGATGTTCAGAAAGCATACAAGAATCTTGTATGCACAGTGGCCACTTTAATAAAAACATCTGTATGCTAAAACAGAAGCGAAATGTTTTCCAGTCTCCAGTTTTCAGAGGATGTGCTCACTTGCTGCATGTTTTTTGTTTTTCACACCACTCTGTGTAAAATCTCTACACACCGTTGTGTGAAACAGACTGTACAACAGCCTGGAGTGTACACGCCTGGAGTATACCTAAATGCGCCGACTGGTTCGAAGTTTGAACTCACAAGAATGTTACAAGTAACTCAAAATAGCACTTTTTACATCCATTGTGAAAAGCAAAGCATCTCAAAACACACAACACACACAAACCTGAGGTGGATGAGACTCTGCATAAGCAGAAGAAGTTGGGTTTTAAGCCTTTCAGACAAGAACATGATATTAAGCATGGATTTATATATATATATATATATATGTATGTAAGTACACTAAATTACATAAGAAACAGTGTAACTCTCATAACTACTGTATTAACACTTTTTATATAATAATACTGGTCTATAAATTTTGGGAAATTATCGACCTCTGAGATAAAATGTGCTAATTTTAACATATTTTGATGAGATGAATTAGAAAACAGGTAATAAAGTGCTGGTTGGCTAAAGTTTTCAAGAAATTTAATGATGCCTTGTAACTTCTCAAGAAAGTGAGGTAGAACATCGAAATTTGACATAAAAGTTAAAATAAAATATGAAATAAATGAAGGTGAAATAAATGTACCTTTACTTTGAGACTAAAGATTATTATCTAACTGTAATTTATTGGTCTTTTATTGCAGAGTACATTCCTCTTGGCCAGATCTATACATCATACAGTTAAATTTGGTGGCTTGTAAAAACATTCCCAAAGAACAATAACATGATATTTTCCTCAGAAACCAAGATGCTCCAAACGTTGATAACCTCTGTTAGATTAGTGACGAGGTTACACTCGCATCTCAAAAGTGCAGTATGATGACAGTAATGAAATACGTCATAGCGCCTATATTTTGGATAGAAAATAGGGGATCAGGACAAAAGTTGAGCTCCTCATTATTGTTGATTTACATGTACAACTTATCTGCCATCATTGACTAACTTCTTTTACTCGCATTTAGACTATTTTCCCTTGAACTGTGGGGCGGTGAGTGATGACCATGGGGAGAGATTCCACCAGAAGGCATGGAGAAAAGATATCAGAGCAAATGGAGTCCGTCCATGCTTACCGATTAATGCTGAAATCTCCTCGGGGACTGTCCTACTGCAGTTCAAAGAGACAAGCCAAAAGATAGATACCAAGTAATGATGGAACCTTGTCGTTTAATCTTATGTTAGAGCTTGTATTTTTTTATTATGCAATTGGAACAACAATCAACATCAAATTATTACTATCACTTTGAAAAAAGCAATAAGTAAATAAAAAATTATGTTATTTGTATAAATAAAAAGATACATTCATAATGATTGGTGTGGCACCATTCTCACTGCTATACCACATTTTGCAGAGAAGTGATGGAGCATAATCGCACACACCCATTTTTTATTATTTTTATGCAATTCTGACAGGAACCTGTAGCCTGGAAACTGATGCAAATGAACACTCATAATTTAATTTACATGATTTTCAATTTATTAGTGACCCAATTTTGGACAAATGTAGCTTTTCATTTCCAAGGCTTTCTCCTAGTAGACCAGTGTAACATACAGTTTCAACCTTATGGGGACATTAGGCTGGTCCTCATAAGCATAAAAATGCTTTTTCTGTCTTTGTTTGTTTTTGCAACTTTGAATTCAAATAAAAAAAAATTAAAAATAAATGATCAAAAAAGGGTTTGGTTTACTAAGACTTCATTCATACTCTGACATGTAAGGATGTTAAGAGGTTGTGTGCGTGTGTGTGTCTGTGTGTGTGTGTGTGTGTGTGTGTGTGTGTGTGTGTGTGTGTGTGTGTGTGTGTGAGAGAGAGAGAGAGTGAGGGATGGAGAGAGAGAAGCTAAAAAAGAAAAAAGTTACAGGTCAAAACCAGAACAGCTGGATTAATTCTATTTGTATATAATGGATATACACTGAATGCTGGAATGCTCTAAACCCTACAGTTTAAGGCTGAGCTTTCTCTCCCTCTGTGTGAGTGTGTGTGTGTGTGTGTGTGTGTGTGTGTGTGTGTGTGTGTGTGTGTGTGTGTGTGTGTGTGTGTGTGTGTGTGTGTGCCTGACATTATCTCTTTTCACTCTGAAATGCCAAGACTGCAGCAGTAATGCTCCATGGCATCCTGAAAACCTTTATACCGCTCAACACACACACACACACACACACACACACACACACACACACACACACATTTAAGTATAGTCCATTTCTGTTTACTCAGGTATTGTACACTAATGACTCAGTGGTGTCAGACTGTTGTATTGGGCTTCAGCCATTAAAATTGATTTTTTTGGAAAAAATTCTCAATTATGGAAAACAAAAAAAGTTTAGTTATGCATTGAAGAAGTGAAGCCAATTCAGTCCTGGAAGTTTTCCTCCGAAAACACAAAAAATTTCAATCTCCTGTAATGCAAGACTTCTTCTTTAGAGACCACTTGTTTTTTTTTCTTACAGAAAGTATATTCTTAGAATCATGTCCTTATGCAAACTATAGTTTAAATGTGGTTTTAAATGATACATGATTTTATCTCAACTGGAGCTTTTAAACTGTTAAAACTTTAGTTTTAGAAGCATGCTTTCATCTAAGCAGAAGTTTCAGCTTTTTGAGCCTCAAAGTTTGAGGAGCCTCAATGTTATGGAGCCTGCATCACTCAGTGTAAGAGCAATAAACCCACATTCTGCATGAAATCAGTGATGACTTACCCCAGCATGTGTCTGATGAGAAGAGAAGCAGTGAAACTGTTCTGTCAGTGTACAGGGAACTGAGGTCTATTCAGCAGTCTATGAAAGAGGAGCTGAATTCAGGTTGCCATGTTGAATATAATCCCCCTCTAGCATTGCTGGTTACTTGTGGCTCATTTATTCATTCATCATTAGTAGATAATTCATCCTGGACAAGCTCCTATACATTTAATAACATTTTCAATATCCCATTCCTGATTAAGTCTCCATTTGCTGGAAAAATTAGGTCCAAATCTTTTGGGAAGGCTTTCCAATCAGTTTTGGCATATAAGTTATGGGATGGCATATAGTCAGCGTTTCAGTTGATCACAAAGGTGTTAAACTTACATTTATACACGAATGTCTATGGTCCTGTCTAACAGACAAAAACATGAACATGAATAAGTTATGTGGCTTTGCATGGTTACACAACATACAACTGTTATCATTTAGAGTGTGCTCACTTTTGTTTCTAGTTATTTTGATAATAATGGTTGTATGCTCAGATATTTTCAGAGGAAAATAAATGTGTACAATACAATGCCAGGGATATTTAAAAAAAACTAGAGTTAGCGCAGTGTCACTGTGGCTACTCACTCCATACTGGAAATACGATTTGTTTTGTGCATGCATGAAAACGCTAAAGAATCCATCGCACTAGCGTTAGCCACTAAAGTAGTATTTTATATATTATTTAACCAAGCAGGCATTTTATTCAAAATTGTTTTAAAAATGTAAACTGTACAGATGTTGATCACAAATGTTAATATTAATAAACTGTGTTAATAAAAAAAAAAACGACAAGCAATTTTATGTTTTGCATTTCATCCCTCTAACCGTACCAAAATGTGACTTGAAAAAAGTACGTACAGAATTTTGTGTAAAAAAACACCCCTAATATATATACAGTGGTACCGCAATACTCGTGATCTTGAACTTTTTATTTGGAACCGGATTAATTTTGGAACCGGGCTAAGAGTAACTCGCAAAAAATCGGATAGTTTGCGAGAATCCGCGAGTGGCTCGAAAGTTCGGAGTAATATTTTAAAACAGAGTTTGTACTAATAAATTACATAAAAATTTTAGTATTGTATTATACATTTAAAGTAGTAAATAAAACGTTTATGACAAGTAATTCACAATTTTTGTTGAGTTTACAGTACAGTTCATGTACAATTCCCCTTGAAAAAGGAACCATTAAAAGGTGTGCTATGTAGGACCTATAATGGTTTGTGTGGACTTCTGTGGAAACAATCTGGCAACCCTGTACAACTGTACTCCGCCTCTCATGCTAAAACTCTCCAGGGAAAAGAGCCAGAAATTAACAACATTTAGAGCATAAATGCACAGTGAAGTTGTCAAAATGCCTGGAAATTAAATACGAGGCGAAAATGGCTAAATGTGTGTTTTTATTTCTTTTTTTTTTGTTGTTGGCATAATGAATGATATCAGGGGAACTTCTCTCTTTTTAATTGGTTACTATGGCAACTGGCTTAGGCTGCTGAGTTGTAAAGCACTTTGTCCAGTTGAGTTATTCGTTCAGTATTTATAGTAAAATACTTATATTTCATTAATTTCTTTAAAAATAATATGACAGGAATCTAAACTGAAGCAGAAATGTCCATTTTCTGAACTGAAATATTAGCAAATTCAGTCATGGATATGATGTTAGTCTGGAAAATAAAAGGATGATGTCATCAATTTAGTTAATCTCCCAGTGAATCAACATAAAGGGAAAAAAAAAAACCTGTATTATAATAATTGATTAAGACCTATATTGTTAATCCCACTTGCACCTGGTCGAATTAAAGATGCATTAATGATCCACAGAGGATTAACTCATGCAGAGTTTAATTATACATTTGGTGTGTTCATCTGGGTTTGGTAAACATTGTGTTAATTCAGCATTGGGGTTTTTGCTGCGTATCTCAGAAACACTTCTGCTAGCTGGTGAAAAAGCTCTCAGCATGGAAGTGAAAATTCAGCAGTAAAACCTCAGTCAATCAGGTGTTCTTTCGCTCTGTTCAAACATAAAGAGCGTCACACTGACACTGGTACCTCCATCGTTACAGAGTGAAAACAAGTGCAAACACTGATTAGAAATATATAAAGACATGAAGAGATGATACTGTAGATAGATAAATATGAGGTGGTATTAATATGATTTAAGACTAATGGTGCTAACTGGTACTATTCTGAACATGTGCATTACCACGTCTGCGATTTCATCATGGACAGTAAGTTAGAACAAAGAGAAAACGTGAAATTCTGTGTGAAACTGAGCAAATCTGCCACAGAGACGTTTGACATGACATACGTCATTGACATATGATACTATAACGAGTCGTTTTAGGTGGTTTGAGTGACGCACGCTTCGAGAGCAAAAGAACTGGAAGACAACAAGAGATCAGGAAGACCTGCAATGAGCTCATTACCCAAAATTGTTGAAACCATTCAGCAACTTGTGCATGATGATCGTCGGAGAACAAGCCGCGTGATCTAACTTTTGTTCCCACCCTATTTGCCAGATTTGGCTCCTGCGTACTTCACCCTTTTTCTGTAGATGAAGATCCAGCTCAAAGGTTGCGATCCAGCAGGAACCACAGAAGGTGCTTGACGCACTTCGGAAGGAAGACTTCAAGGAGACAGACAGACAGATAGACAGATAGACAGATAGATAGATAGATAGATAGATAGATAGATAGATAGATAGATAGATAGATAGATAGATAGATAGATAGATAGATAGATAGATAGATAGACTCTTTGTTAAAATGCATTTCTCATACACAAGTATGCTTTCCTTTTAAAAGATGATAGATAGATAGATAGATAGATAGATAGATAGATAGATAGATAGATAGATAGATAGATAGATAGATAGATAGATAGATAGATAGATAGATAGATAGATAGATAGATAGATGAGGTGGTTAGTAAGGAGTCTCCAGGTTGAGGAAAAGGTATAATGATCATTTTGGAAAGTGAAAATTCTTTATGATGGAGGATTTTTGTGGGGGTTTTTTGACAGTTTTCTCAGTAAAATGACAATCTGTGTTTTTTTTTATTATTAATTGAAAAAGCAAGGCTGCTAATGGAGGAAATATTCATCACTGCTATAGCGGAAGTGCTCACCGGAACTTGTTTCACATTAAAACACAACTATAAATTGATTGAAATCAGTGGTGGACGGTAACAAAGTAAAAGTAATTTGTTACTGTACTTAAGTAGCTTTTTTACGTATCTGTACTTTACTGAAGTTTTTCCATTTAGAAGATTTTTACTTCAACCTCACTACGTTACAAACAAGTCAAATATTTTTAACTGAAATTTTTCCTTAACTATATTTTGCGAAATCAGTCCTTCCTTTTTATTTATGAGTGTATAAAAACTTAACTGGTCAATCACTGGAAAGCCACCAATCAGGGTTGAGCGCACGCTCTGTGTTGAACTTGTTTTAAATGCCGATTGGTGGTGTCTACTTATCACCAACATACAGTTCAGCGTCTAACATCAAGCAGAACATTTTGAGAAGAATAAATTAATCAAACTTTCCACAACACCCGTAGTCTTATTTGTGTGGTTCTTTGGAAGCAGTTGAAAAGAAGGTTTTGAGCTCATGATAATTTTAATAGATACCAATCAGTGTTTGATTTATTAATATCATTCAATATAATTTAAAAGTCACATTCGAGTCTTTTCACATAAGTTGAGTTGAATAAGTAAAGAGTCTTGTGACAAAAATGATAGTAGGAACATTATAGCCATAATAAATCATAGCACTTTGGATACTTAAGAATATTTGAAGGCAAATACTTTCGTAATTTTACTCAAATTTTACAAAAAAAAGTTTAAAGGGACACTTTTACTTTTACTGGAGTCATATTTTACCGAGTGTATATCTGGTTTTTCTCAAGTACATGGTTTGTACCACTAACAAAAACGCACTGTGTTGTTCTTTTTCAATTTAAAAAAGTCTTAGTATTGGCTGCTTTGTTACTAGAAGTGGGTGCTGTATCAAAACTGCATCCATTTCACTACATCCTAAACCATTTCCCCTAAGAGCCCACCAGAGAGTAACCAGTAGACTCATAAATGTTCACAATGTAATACACAATATTACAGAAAAACCATCATGCATTTTTATATATAGGAAATATATGGGAAGTAAAGCACCATTTTAAACACTAATATTTTTTTTTAGTGTGTAGTGAAGGACCTTTTGCCAGAACAGAGGCCAATTCAGAGTTTTATACTCTCATTAAGTCCAGCTGTGTGTGAGGAGGAGAGGAGACGAGAGGACGGGGATGAGGGGGGATAAGTCTGTGTAAACCCCATTCATACCACACAGTGAACACTTAGGCCCATTCATCGTATCCTGTGCTGATGGCTAAAGGAAAATGATTATCTCAAGATATACGCTCTTTAATTTCTAAATGATTTATAGCAACAATTTACACGATTTACGAGTGAAGCCATGTAACTTCCAGTTTAGACACAGTTCGTGTCTACATCATCACATGGTTGCCTCAGAAAACTTTGTGAAGACATTCTTCTTCTTTTTCTTTCAGCTGCTCCCATTAGGGGTCACCACAGCCGATCCTTCGTCTCCTACATTGGATGAAGGTACAATTTGATCTGTGATATTACTTCCAAACAGAGTTATTGACTTTTGAGTTGATGTCCCTTACTTTGTTGGTTACATTAGTAAAGTCAAGGCAAATACGCTTTATTGTAATTCCAAACATATACAGTGCAGTGCACAGTTCAACGATACAACCCCAGGACACAGAGTACCAAGGTGAAACATAAGACAACATAAATTGCTGTCAACACAAAACACACAACTAACTGGGACACGACATAAAGAGGACGTGTGTAACAAAGGACAACATAAAACAGTCAGACAGTAAACAGTGGCTCTGTAGCACCGACCAATACAGAAGATTTGTATAAGTGCAAGTGATTTGTTCTTATAATAATAAATACTGTACATGAAAATCTTTGACGATCATGACGATCTTTTATCAGAAATTTGTGCAAAACGGCATTTCTGTGCAAACAGTTAAGGAGTTTGTTCATTTGTGTTTTTTGTCAATCCGATCCCCTTGTTCTGAGTAGTGAAATGGCTTGCAGAAAATAAATGTTAAACAGTCTGGGTGCGAGGAACCGAATGCTTCAAGACCTTTCCCCAGACAGCAGGAGAATTGTAGCTTCACAATCCAAACATAGCTTGTCACTTAGTAAAGTCAGGACAAGCAAATGCACCTTAAAAGTACCACAATGTTGCAGTTAAATATTTTAAAAATAGTTTTACATATGCATATATTCACTTTCCCAGACACCAAACACAAACTAATAGTCCAAGAATGTTCCCTTGAGAATCTTATCTTAGTAATGCTAAGACATTGTGAAATACAGATGTTTAGCGCCGCTTTATATGTATTTCACGCTCATGCTCAAATCCCGATCATTACACAGTGAATAACTTTACCTGCATATTATCGATTCAAAGCTAAAAGTAAATATAAAAGTCTACAGTATGTATATTCTCATAAAAAAAACCATCTAGGTTAATTTTACATATTTAAACAGGCACACAGCGCCATCTTTAGGACGCAATGATAAAGCACATAGCAAAAGGTATACACTTACAGTAAGTGCTTTATCCTGGTCAGGGTCTCAGGGGATTTGGAGCTTCCAGGCACACTGGATGTGAGGCAGGAATACACCCTGGGCAGGAAGTCAGTGCATAGCAGGGCACCAACACACACATTTATGCACTGATTCACACCTTGGGGCAATTTTCATTTGTCACCTATTGGTATGGTGTTGGGATGAAACTGGAACCCCCTGAGAAAACACACATGGACACAGAAAGAGCATGCAAAATATTTCCACACCAAAAGTAATGAATGTACAATGTACAATGTAATGAACATAATCAAACGAGCCCTTTACTCCAAACTCTATCAGCCTTGGAACTTAAAAATAAATTTATATTCATTTATGTTGTTCAATACATATTATACGACTAAAATGGAAGTTTTTTATTGGTTTTCCCATATATCTAAAAATTCCCACTTGTATTTATGGTAAAACGTTTTAAAATAGTTTGCAACTTTTCCCATTTTCAACTTCTAGCCTGTTATTTATATCTGATTACTTACATATTGTATTAAGTTAAGTGCAGTGTGTGGTATATCAGTGGAGTGCAGAGTGGACAAAAGTCTCTTTAAGGAGTCCTAAGGGATCAGAAAGGGGGATAACTGATGGCCTGAGACCACTGAGACTCTTAGTTATATCTGTCATACTACAAAAGCACTTGCCTGATCGCAGCAAGATGAACAGATACTTTGCAGGGTGTGTGGAGTCCTTTATGATTTTAGCAGCCGATGATGATTATGATTTTAGTGCACCACTTTGTGTAGATGGCCTGCAGTGAAATGAGAGCAGAAATGGAGATATGCTCGGCTAAGCAGACCACTCTCTGGAGGGCTGTGTGCTACTGAGATATGTTGAGTCAGTAAAAGTTTGATAGCTAATGTATAGAATGTTTTTTTTTAGAATGATTGCTGGAAAGAAGCTGAATTTTCTGGATACTCTCCTGGATTGCGTGATTTTACAAAAACTATCGATATGGTATTTTTACTACCACTTCTAGACTTCACACAAAGTTTTATTATTAATGGGTAAAAAAAATGCAGTGTTTTCAGACCTGAACTAATCCTTAGAGTTGGAGAACATTGTCAGAGCTTTTCTCCTTTTCTTCTTTTCTTTCAGGACAACATTGTATATGTTGTACGTGACAATTCATGTGCCGATTCTAGCCCCCAGATCATCAACGATCCTCCACCACATTTTATAGCGGGTGTAGGCCTTTCCAGGTCTCCTTTTACCCATTAAATAACTGCTGTTTGGGCAAAGCTGAAAATTGGACCTATTAACAAGATGACCTTACTCCAGTCCTCTACAGTCCAATCCTTGTGGTCTTTTGCAAATCTCAGTCTGGAGCCCTGCTCCTAGTAGCCTGTTTCACATCGTCCTCACTGTGCACTTCACCCCAGGTGCCATTTCCTGTTCTTTTTGTAGGTCACTTGATTTCATTGTACAGTTGTTGACTGAGATTTAAATGAGTTGGCATTCGTCCTGGTCGGTGGAAAGTAGTTTTTGTCCTCTGCCAGTCTGCAGCTTGACCTTGTTCTTACAAACCAGTGTCTTTTAAACTTTAAGGACGGAAGCAACCTGATGCTAACTGTATCTCTCTGCTAGTTAAGCCAGAATTTAACCCTCAATGTCTCCATTCGAAACTATTTTGGCATGGTCAGTAGTTATTCATTTATTCCTATTACTTTGAGGTACCACTAGCACTGTTTTCGCCATCCAGTCGGTCCTATCGCAAGAGGATAATGATGACCACAGCATTGGTGTTCATACTTTTCCATGTTAAATAAGATTTGGGCGAGGAAATCAACCTAATCAGTACTTCACTAGTTTTGGAATTCAAGGCTGAAATGAAAAATTTTAATTTTTTTTTATCATTTTTTCCCAAAGCTTTATATGAAAATGATGTATATCATATAAACAGTACCAGTCAAAAGATTGAACACACCTTCTCCTTTACTTACTTTACATTCAGAACAAATATGGAATTAAAAAGTCAACATAAGGAATATAGTATCTGCTTATTGTATAGCATATAGTATATTAGCATGTAGTCAACATTACCATAAAAATGGCTTTAAATGTGTCAGTGAAACTAAATGATCAGGCAGAAAGTGGTTACAAATGAAATGTTTATGTTGTGTGCTGATCTCAGATCAGTCTGGAGGAAGGGAAGAAAACCGACTGAGGCGGAGTTTTGTTTTAGGAGGGTCAAAGTTTTATCCAAACAAACAGAGTATTGAAGCCTGTTTACACCTTTATCTTTTTTTAAAAGGCTTTTAATCGAAACCTGAGCACTTAAACTACCAACCCAACATCCTGCGGAGAGGTAAGACCTATTATTTCGTTCAGTTTGCGGAATGTAACGTGTCGGAAAGCCTTTTCTGGGTCTTGGATTGCAGGAAATTTTAAGGAAAAAGAGTGTATATTGTGTGTGTGTGTGTGTGGAGGAAAATCACGAGATCATGGACATGTTGTGACGGCTCAGTAGACAACCAGGCTTTGATTTGCGGCTTCATTTGGGGCTATTTTTAGCAGGATTAATAGTTTTATTTTGTCTGTTTTTTGTTGTGATTTGTTTTGTACCACCTCTACTTGCGCGAGATGAATCAGCGCGTGGTCATTTTGTTTAAATTTAAATAATAACCGTCACTTCAACGGTTTTAACAGATCTCTGTAACTCCGTGAGGCAGTGGTGAAAGTCCACTGAAGCGCATTCACACGGCTAATTCGGGTTTAGAAACCTGAACAAAAAAAAAAACCCCGTAGTAATTTCATAAACACCTCAAAAACCGTACCATACTCATGAATGAACGGTAACTAGGTCTGATTTAGAAAAAGCTGAGCAATGGACGTCGAAAACTGGTAACAAACAAACAAACAAAAATAAGGGCCAGGACTGCTGAAATAGATCTTAATTTATTTTCTAGATGTATTAATATCCAGCTCTTGAGACTACAATAAGTAGCAAACAAGTCTGAAAGACAACCAAAACAATCAGGGGAATGACAAAGCTGTGACTACATACCACATACTACATACATACATCTATTTATTTTGGGTCAAGGCATCAAGAAAGAACAAACCCCTTGTATGCATGATCATTAGTAATTTATGGATGTTTACTCTGTTATTAATGTAATGAAATCATTCAAGAAACCCTGTTTGAGTACGAGGCCTTCAGGTTCAAAAACTTAAGGACCAGTAGAGAAAATACATGTCTATAAATCCATGGAGAACACACAAAGTGACCATGTTTTCAGTTTCCAAAATATAGTTAGTTATTTTAAGTTTTATTTTCTCTGGCATGAGATTGACTTCAGGGTTTGTGAGGACACCATCAGCATAAAGATACAGAAAAATTGAAAACCTGTTGACTTACTGGATATCTTATATTTGCTGTACTCATTGTGAAGAAATTTCAAAATCCTGGACATTAAAGATGGTGGTGTCCATATAAACAAATAAGAACCATGTGAGAGATGTGTGTAAATGAATTTATGTCTTATGACAAAGTGGTGTCCTAATAATGTTTTTTTTTTTTGTTTTTTTTAAGCTAGCATTGACCACTGTAAACATTTTTTAGTCTTGTACTGAAGTTGCAAGACTAATGTTGGCAAAAACAGTTTGACAATTTGTTCACCAGTTAAGAAACACATAAGTATCTATGACAGCTTTAGGTCACAATCTTCTCTGTGTTTGTTCGCTGAGCAACATACTAAGGATATAGGTGGACTAACATCTTGAAATACTGACATCAACTTTGTGCTTCCTTCTTTGACTTTTTTTTTTTCAGCTTTCCTAATAACAAACCTCAAGTCAACAAATGTGATTTAGTTTTTGTCTACAGTAGAGAAGTAAATGACAACTCAGGGCAAGGATAAGAATCACAAAATGAGAAAAAGAAATAAAAACATTCTGATTTATCTTAGCCAATAGGCATTAAGGTAATGAGAAAATAACAATGTGCGGCTAAGAAAGGCGGAGGAGAGCAGTGTGAAGAACATCACTGGTTAGATCTAGCTTATCTGCAAATCAGCTAAATACTGAAGGGGTTATTCTGGTTCCATCACAGGAACCATAGCTATTTTTTTTTTCCTCATGGCTTTAGTTTGCTGAACCTTTATACTTCTCATTCTAGGGTCCTGCAGACCAGGAACTATGGTAAACCGTATGGTATACACGATGCCGAATAGGACCCTCAAAACTAACACGCAATTTTTTACTAACAAGAGAAAATCCCCCAAAAATGTCAAACCTGTCAAATCCTGATGTCCAGGAAGCATGTTTTGATGGACTGTGATACTTCTAACCCTTGGAGAAACTTGTTTTACTCTGTTGACACTCTTTTTCAGGTTTTTAAGCAAGTAAACCCAAATGTAGTTTTAGAAAAGAGTAATCTTAAAGATCTGATTTAAAATTTTCTATCTGATTGTATAACAAAACCAAGTTTTCGCCATGATATTACCTATGGCATAACTGGATCACAGAAAATGAAGAACCAGGATAAGCACATGAATGTGCACAGGGTGTTCATAATAAATTAACCAGTAAATGTAAACCCTAAAAGGCAGGCAGCCATTTAGAGATGCGATCTGATGCAGAAATAATGCACTTTGTTTGCAGCATTTCCAGTTCGACCACAACCTGTGTTGCATTGTTTATGTTGCACATATTAAACTCAGTTTTTGTAATTTTATTGTGACATGAATGTGGGGAAAGCAATATGCAAGATAAGCTTTAACCTCTCTTTTCTTTTCCTCGTAATAGTACACAACCAAGTTGAAATTTGACTGAGAAGTTAAAAACTGGCAAGTACAAAACTTTCTTTATGCTCCTGATTTGTTGGAAAAAACCCCAGTTTAAATGCATGTTTTAGTTACATTATGTTAATAACCTTTAAATAATGAATGTAGGCTTTGTCTATGGAATAGTTCGTATATATACATTTATATATAATATGTGTGTGTGTGTGTGTGTGTGTGTGTGTGTGTGTGTGTGTGTGTGTGTGTGTGGGATGACCATTTTAGCATTTTATTTTTAAACGAATTAAAGATGTAATTAGGATGAAGCTAAAATCTACTGAAGATTATGTCTTTTTCCTCATACAGAGCTTCGTAGCTATTAATCGGCGAGCGGGCGATTTGGATTGACCATGGTCCGTTGTTTGAGGTTTTTCACGGCAGTGGGTGACAACCACCACTCCGTCTCGAGGTGGCATGACGATGAACTACACAAAGTTAGTGAAGGGCTGGAGCCTGTAAAACAACCGGTCACACATCTGACGTTCAGAGAAGCTTTGAAACGTCTCTTTGGCTCTGAGAGATTTCAGGTACTGAAGCTGCAACTTCTGAATTCTGAATCAGATCCTTTTCTACACCATGCTCCAAAACTGTGGTGTGGATTTTACTTCCAACAATGTATTGGATACACAGTATAAATATATATATATATATATATATATATATATATATATATAAATGTATAAAGTTTTTCTATAAATCTATAGTAGTAAACTTCACATGCTCCTTTTGGGTTCTTGATAATGACATTCTGTGCTCTAGATAGCCGTTGTGTGCTTGGTGATCTTGGATGCCGCATTTGTGCTGTGTGAGCTGCTCTTAGACCTATCTATAATCGAAGTAGACAAGCACCACATCGCTCCACAGGTGGGTCGAAGCAAGATCCATTTCAAATTAGTCCCGTTTTATAATTAGAAATATTTCATAATCTGAGAAATTCCTCTTGCAGATCTTTCATTACCTCAGCTTGTCACTACTCACCTTCTTCATGGTGGAGCTGTGCTTTAAGCTGTACGCATTTCGGCTCGAGTTTTTCCACCACAAGTTTGAGGTGTTTGATGCGATCGTCGTGGTTGTGTCCTTCATCCTGGATATCGTGTACATCTCCCAAGAAAGCGCTTTCGATGCCATGGGCCTACTCATCCTGCTCAGGCTGTGGAGGGTGGCCAGGATCATAAATGGTACGGTTCACGCAGTTAATGGAAGAGTTCATGGGAAAGCAATGATTTGTTCAGTTTACTTTCTAAACAAACACCTTTTACCTGACAGGATATTTAGCTTTTCAAACAGACTTCCTTTTTTTTGGTTTCTGACCCTGCATATCAATCATTAATAGCATTACACAAAGAAAATTCAAACAGCGCTCAAACGTTAGCCTCGTATATCTAGTTGAGAGCTGAATGAACAATCTAGGACCTAGAAAAAAAAATCTTTCCTCAGATATTATTGAACAAACAGACTATTCAGTGTAATAAAAATAAAAAAGGGTGTGTCTCAAAGCAGATAGTCTGTTCTGAATTGCCACACCACACACTGTGTCCTTGACCATCACCTACCTGGATGTTTTGAAGCAGAGTTGTCTTTAAACAAATGTGACATGAATGTGAGACATCATTGCACATTACCTCACATCATTAAGGCATCAGAACCGGTGCTGATCTTGGGTGAGGAGGGTTCAGACAGTGTTCCAGTTCATCACAGTGAGGTTGAGGTCAAAATGCTCGAGTTATTCAACTTTAATTAATCTGGGCAAATTATGTTTTAAAAGGTAGGGAAGGAAAGATTCAACAATTGTGATGCATCGTCTGGTTTTATTTAATAATTTTTTAGCACTTAAAAGGCGGGTTTGTGAAAGGGCCATGTGTTAGAAGTCAGACGGCACTCAAATAAATTTATGATTTGCTGTCTGAAACAATTAAATTCTTTATGGTATCTGTTCCATATTGAATTGCAGAGCCTCATATTTTTTCCATTGAATCGCACGGTGTTGAATCAAATGGAAATCGGATCGCGCTGCATCGTAATAGGGGTGAATCGGATCCCATCGGTAGCTGCTTCTTATGTATCTTTAATGTATCGTATCGTTGACTATGCATCGAGATGCAAATCGGACCAGCCTCAGCTATGGAGATGCACAACCCTATTCCATGGAGCTTGATTTGTGCACAGAAGCATTGTAATTCTGATACAGGCTCTGGTGAAAGGAAATTGCTATGTTATAATATTTCATTATTGTTTTATCTCCTGTAGGTATTCTGTTGTCAGTGAAAAGTCAAGCTGATCACAAAGTGAACAAGCTAAAAGAGCAAAATAGTAATCTCCATGAGCAAATCAGTGAATTGGAACAGAACAAATACACATTGGTGAGTATTTGTCCTGCTGAGCAAACTGATCACTACATCGGCACATTGTATGTATATTGTTCTGCCACGTCTATATTTTTGTATACTGCAAAAATAACAGAATTAATATTAGATTGGAATATATATATATATATATATATATATACTTACATGCCCATTTATACAGGGAGTTTAATACAAAGTCAGCCAGGAGTTATGGAACTAGTAGAATTAATACAGTGCAGTGTTCATGGCAGTTTTTGGATTAAAACCTGCAGGTTTATCATTATTGTGACAAAGGTATATTATTGCTATCAGAGATGCAGAGATCCTGATAACGGCTCAAAACTTGGTGCTTGTTTGTACCTGTAGGGTGAGCACAGTAGGCCTGATAGGTTGTTTGCTTTGGTATCAGACTTGTGATTGGTGAGGGTGTAGCATTAGTTTAAGGTTAGCCCCACCCACTTTACATAAAATAAAATACAAATTGGAAAAATAAATAGCGGTTATACTCTAGGTTGTTTTACCTCAAAGCACTGTTTATTTGATTGAAGTTACTTTGATCTTTTTTATTTATTTATTTTTTATCATTTTGTTTACAGGAGCAAGAGGTCAGCAGGTTGACAACAATCTTAACACAACACTCCATCCAGTACTAGTGAATGTTACTCACCAGCTGTACGAATATATTCGTAAACACAACCCTCATTAAGAATCTGAGCCGACAAAGGGAAATATACTGGAAAAACAACCTATGAGTTTTATATTCGTATTTAATGGCAGTGATTCAAAGCTAAAATCAATTTTAGCTATACCATAAATCCGGGCCTGAAATTTTGCTTTCTGAACAACAAAGGCAATATTCTGAGCTGGAATGTGATAAGAAGTCATAATATCTTATAGTGTCTTAGGGTTTGCTATTACACTATTAAAGTCAGAACCTGCTACTTAGACTTTGAGCTTTGATTAGGAAAAAATTGGAACGTCAGGGAAGTCTTCACAATCCCACAATTTGTTCACTTGAAGCTTTACCACTAAATTAATTATTCACTTGATCACTAGAGGTATACTGTGTGTATGTATGCATTTGTTTTTGTACAGTCAAGCAGGAAAATATACGTAATCAGATTTTTGCTTTCTGAAGACAAACATGGAGGCAGCCATGTGTGTTAACTCACACTGAAGGCTAACTAGGTAGAAATCTTCCAAATATAACACAGACAGTCTTAAAGCAGTAGTAACGCAGCAGCTAAGACATTGGACTTCTGATCAGAAGGTTGTGAGTTCAAATCCCAGCTCCACCAAGTTGCCACTGTTGGCCCTTGAGCAAAACTCTTAACCTTCAATTGCATTGAAAGAACTTGTTCTGGATAGAGGCGTGTGAAAGGACAAATATAAATGCCAAAGTGTCCGTAACGAATATCACTTTCTATCAGCACATGTAGCACTGGGAATATTTATGAAGCAAATCAGCTTGTTCTTTAACATTCCTTTTACGTTTAAGACTCCACTTGATCGTTCATTCATTCTCTTATTTAAAACCTTACATGCAGAGTTCTAGTATGTGCACCGACAAACTCCACATTAAATTGTTCAGCTTCTGTTTTGCTTTTTACAAGATAATATACGTAACCTATTGTATTTGACAAAGGAATCAAGTATTTTATTTGAATTAAAAACCATATGCATACAAAATAAACAGAAATGTGCAATATATACAGTTCATACAGAATAATTTACTATTTACATAAACACCATTTTTATAAAAGGGACAATGAGAACACAATAAAGAATAATGAAATGTAAAATGTCAATTTTGTATGTAAAAGTTTTTAATAAAGGCCCTGAATATCTCATAAATATATATCTCATCTATAAATATGTGTTATATACTGAATATCCTGATACACTCGTGGCTGCTGTTAATATGGGAGGAAATTAAGAATCCAAAAGCCATTGTACATTTGAAAGATTCATGAAATCAAATGTGTGCACTGTATCCCTGTTATGTTAGACAGGAAATGACCTCCATGTGAAATGCTTACTCATTTCCCTGTTCATACAAACGGGAAGAAGAAGTCAGATGGCAGTTTGGCGTTGATGGTTGGAGGAACTCTGAATCCTGGGCTGGCTGACAGCGACACATCAATAAAGCTCACCGAGCTCCTGACTGAAATGACACCACCACCAGTAGAGGGAGACGGCTGGAAATACAATACAATGTACATTAAAAAAAAATTTTACATTTAAAGTGTTACTCTAAGATATTCAAAAAGCACACCATGGGTGTGAGGTGTCCACAAACCTTTGGCGATACAGCCCTTCAGGGGGGAAACAAAAACCTATAAGCTACATCTAACAAATATCTAAGTTCAGGGTTAGGATCTTTTTGAACTTTTTGTAATTATGCTCGGTCCCATGGCAGCAGACCATTCAGCCTTGAAGGACAGCGCTAATTGCCTTCATCCGCATACATAAAGTTACACCCCTGATTAGCTTGTATCATTCTAACAAACAGACACTTGTATTTCAACACATGATGGCAAACAATTTTCTGTTGTGCCACTCAGGAACCCTCAAAGAGGGGTAATTTACAAAGACAATTTTTCCCTCATGGTCTGGAGACTGATGTTTAGGAGGCTGATAGTTGAAGTGTAATAAATAGACATTCGGTGTTGAGGATGGGTTCTGGTTTCTCTCAAAATTTCTTCCTCATGCCATCTCAGGTGGGTTTTTCGTGCCACAGTCGTACCTCACTCATTAGGGATGAACTTATAATTAGAAGGAACAAACTTGTAGGCACTAAACTTATACAAGTTTATGAGTGCTTTATCTCCGTAAAAAGCTGCTTTGAGACTGTGTCCATTGTTAAAAGCAGTAAAAATGAATTGAATTGTAGCAACAAACTGAGACAAAGCATTCCTGAACAAGATATCATCAACCTACTATCGTTGTTGTGCATCAGTGTAGCTCTTAAGACACTATTACTGGTCATGTGACCTGAACAGGTTCCTCAACAGAATAGCATCACACCAGAGATTTGAATCGAAGTTCATAGTATTCCCTAAGACTGATGAAAAACTTCAGCAGAGTCTTCAAGGATAATAGCTGTCGTTTAGACTTTCTACTTTGAGACACAAGAGAACCAAAAACCTGCTTAGAATTACCAAGGTGCTGGTGTTGGTCTGGATTGTTTCCATTACATTTACTATCTGGGCTTGGGGGTTCAGCAAGGTACCATACTTGGTCCATTTTATTTCAAGATGATAGGACACTGGAATGCTGCATCCCTGCATGCCCTGGAAAGAAGTTAAAAAGACCACATGAAAGGGAAATAAATGTGTATTCCATAACATAATGTATTCACTGTTTGACTGGGTTACATTTTCTTCCCTCACACTAAACAAACAGGTCTCAGGTTGGCAAACACTGATAAATTGTGTATGGTCATCTTAAATCTACACTGAACAAGCACTAGGAAAGCAGAAAGAAGTAAAACCGGTTTAAAGTTGAACTTGAGCCCATATGATTGTGGTTTCATAATCATAGTGACATTGCAGAAAAATCCCATTCTTTAAACTGTTCGCCCACTGACAACACTGCAACGTGAGACAAATTCAAAACAGTATTTACGAAGCAGCTTGAGCTCCATTTCTTTACTGTGTTCTTTACTCTTGGAAAATTCACCTTTACACATGGGCTTTTCTTACTTAGAAAAGTTGTGTGGTGTAGACCAGACACCAGAGTGTCCTGGGATGTCTCTGCTTCAAATTATATGATTATAACAAATGTAAAATTGTTGAAATGTTAAGGTGCCTGTCCTTAAATATACTTATATTTGTGTTAGAGATATAGGTGTGTGTGGGTTTTTTTTTTCTTCTTGTTCCTGCAGACATACAGAAAGAATGCTTGGATCCTGGAGATTACTTTTTCCTCAAAATATAAAGAAATTAGATAAAATTAAATAAGAAATTTACCGTGGGTGTGGTTAGATTCTCTATAGGAACCCAGTCCATGGGGTTTTGAGGAAGAGAATTTCCAAAAGACGCCACGTAGTCGGGAAAAGTCTGGCCTTTTAGCCTTCCCAAAATGACTTCAGAGAGTAAGGAACAATTCGCGCCATCATCAAGCCTAAAATGTAACAAATATATTATGGCTTATAAAGTAATATATTATTTGGGAATAAATATATGTAACACAAAATGTAGTGTTTAAATCTTTGACCTAAAGGTGCATCCTGAGAGTACATCAGTCCCAAACAGTACAGGTACGCGCTCAGTGGGGCCGAGCAGACAGTCCTGTCCAGCAGAGCTCTTTAAGACAGTAAGAGACCCGTCTGGATCCGAACTTCGAATAATTCCCCTAAAGAAGGAGTTAAGGAACCAAAAACTGATTCATAAATTTGGAGCAATGTCATCTTAAATGGTTACAGCATTAAACAATATGTTATACCAGTGTATACGTGTATACATATACTGTATGTTATAATGGTGTTATACCATTATAACATATATAACAGTGACTTACAAAGTGCTTTGAAGTCTTCATCAATAAAAACATGCTAACACTAGTTTATATCAATATAGATGAGACTTGACCTTTATATACACTATACTGCCAAAAGTATTGGATCACCTGGTCATAAGTACGGTATGTGATTTTTGAGCATTGCATTTCATATTTAGTCTCAATTTGCTCTTATAATTCCCTCCACTTTTCTGGGAAGATGTTTCACTAGATTTTAAAGTGTGCTTCTGGATATTTGTGTTCATCAGCCACAAGGGTATTATGAAAGTCAGGCACTAGGTAGGTGAGGAGACCTGGGGTGCTGTCAACCAGATGCAGTAAACAAATGATAAATATCAAAGGAGGACGTATTGGAAAGGATATTCTGCAGTTCTCCATCCGGCCACAAGGGGCAGACCAACCACATAACCAGGATTTCCACTGGAGTGAAGCTTAGTGTCATTTCTGGACGCCTACAAAATGCAGTACGTATAAAGAGTTGCTGCATATCTCATATCATTAACATGTTTTGTGCATTTAATAATAATGTAATATAATATTGACAATAATAATAACAATTATTATTATTATAGTTACTTATATTATTATTAATCAGAAATTATCATAATAATAACTATATATGCAAATGTAATCACGAAACAAAAAAATCCTGAACGAGCACCTGTTCAAACATTATCTGGAACTCCTGTTGAATCGCCAGTGTTTTTGTATCGAAGGCACCCAGGACAAAAGACGCTGACACGCCCACAATTTGTCCGGCGTCATCAAACCTCACAGTGTATTTAACCTGAGACAGTTGTCACAAAACAGACCACATGAACTACACATCTAATACAATACTAATTCAAATTATATATATATATATATATATATACACATACACAGTTGTGTTCAAAATTATTCAACCCCCAATGCTGTAAATGGTTTTAGGGAATTTAGTGTACATTTGTAATTGTATTCAGAATGAAATCCTACAAGGACTTCTTAAAGAACCATATGCAACTAAAATGACATCAATTAGTTTTGTAATACAGTAGTAAATGTTTCTTTTGTGAATTCTTTATTGACATAATTATTCAACCCCTTAAAGACTACCACTCTGAAGAACAGAGGTTCAATGAAGTGTTTTCAATCAGGTATTGAAAACACCTGTGGATATCAGGGAGCAGCAATAAAGCCTAATAAGCACCAATTAGGCAGCTTTAAAATGACTGTGATACTCAGCTCCTTCTAGACATTTACTGGTGTGGTTACAAACATGGTGAGGTCAAGAGAATGGTCCAGGAAGACAAGAGAACAGGTGATTGCTCTTCACAGGAAGGGCAGTGGCTATAAGAAGATTGCAAAGATGTTAAACATACCAAGAGACACCATAGGAAGCATCATTCGCAAATTCAAGGCAAAGGGCACTGTTGAAACGCTACCTGGTCGTGGCAGAAAGAAGATGCTGACTTCGACTGCTGTGCGCTACCTGAAGCGTAGAGTGGAGAAAAGTCCCCGTGTGACTGCTGAGGAACTGAGAAAAGATTTGTCAGATGTGGGTACTGAAGTTTCTGCTCAGACAATACGGCGCACCCTGCTAATGAAGGCCTCCATGCCAGAACTCCCAGGCGCACCCCCTTGCTGTCCCCAAAGAATAAGAAGAGTCGACTGCAGTATGCCAAAAGTCATGTGGACAAACCACAGAAGTTTTGGGATAGTGTTCTGTGGACTGATGAAACAAAATTAGAACTGTTTGGGCCCATGGATCAACGCTATGTTTGGAGGAGGAAGAACAAGGCCTATGAAGAAAAGAACACCTTGCCTACTGTGAAGCATGGCGGGGGGTCAATCATGCTTTGGGGCTGTTTTGCTTCTGCAGGTACTGGGAAGCTTCAGCGTGTGCAAGGTACCATGAATTCTCTTCAGTACCAGGAGATATTGGATGACAATGTGATGCAGTCCGTCACAAACCTGAGGCTTGGAAGACGTTGGACCTTTCAACAGGACAATGATCCCAAGCATACCTCCAAGTCCACTAGAGCATGGTTGCAGATTAAAGGCTGGAACATTTTGAAGTGGCCATCGCAGTCACCAGACTTAAATCCGATTGAGAACCTCTGGTGGGACTTAAAGAAAGCAGTTGCAGTGCGCAAGCCTAAGAATGTGACTGAACTGGAGGCTTTTGCCCATGATGAATGGGCGAAGATACCCGTAGATCGCTGCAAGACACTTGTGTCAAGCTATGCTTCACGTTTAAAAGCTGTTATAACTGTAAAAGGATGTTGTACTAAGTACTAAGATTGAATGTCACTTGGGGGTTGAATAAAACTGATAATGATGTGAGCTCAGAAAAGACATTTGTGGTTATTTCATTATAAATGTTATGTTATATTTGTCCGACCTACACGTGCCTCTTTGATTTAATTGTAAGCAGGATGACTGAATGATCATAATCAATGTCAAACCGACCAAAACAATCAATTTCAGTGGGGGTTGAATAATTTTGAACACAACTGTATATATGTATATATATATATACATATATACAGTGGAACCCGGTTATGTCGATGTCCTGGGGGGTCGCCAAAAAGCATCGAGGTAACCGATGATCGAGATAAACGAAAATCAAAATGGCGGCAATATATTAACGTGCTTGAAATTTCTTTATGTACATGATGTGCGTTAATAAATGAGAATGTGCATGCACGTGTTTTTGAAGGTTTTTTTTCACAACAGCGTTGCCGTGATTTGTTTGATAAAGGCATGCTATTAAAATACATACAGTACATGTTTATCTGTCAGGAATCCACCTGCCACGCCCCCTTCGGCCCCCTTCAGCATGTCAGGTGCTTTCTCGGCCGCTTTCTCTGAAGCTTGGCTTCAATCGCGCACATATGGAGCTCGTTTAGCATCATCACCAGCTCCTATTTAAACTTCCACACTCTCACCGTCCGTTATTGTTGGTATATGTTGGTTCACGGCGGTCGTTGTTATCGAGCATGTGTATCCCGGTACGTGCCTTTCCACCGGCACTCTCTCAACGGCTGCTCTTTTCTTCTCAAAGCGCATCGCGTATTCTCCCCTGATCCTGCCGGTGTTCATTCTATGCTTTTGCTCATCCCACGTTCCGCGCCGCCAAGCGCGGCTTTCGCCTCCCGTTCATCGCATAACATTTAACAACAAAAGGCATATGTGCACTAACTAACAGCAGAGATTCACCAGTTGTCAGGGATCCACCTGCCACGCCTCCTTCAGAGGCTGTCATTGCCTCCGCGCGCTCCCAAGCTCGCAGCGCAAATCATGCACAGCTGAAGCGCGTTACTCACTCACTCCCGGCTCCCATATAAACCGCTCACTCACGCACACTCGGGGTCCGTTATTATATGTGTTCATGCGTGGGCGTGTGTATGCTGCACCCGCTACATACCGCCTCCTCCCAGACTCCTCGCTCACTCCACGGCTGCGTTTTCCTTCCCCAGCGCACCTCGGACTTTCGACTCTTCCCCGTCGCTTCCTCTGCGCCGCGCTTCCTCGATAACGCACCGTTAATGTTATTATTGGACTGCCATTTGCCGGATTATCCCGATCTACGCGGGTATTTTGTGTTGGCTTTGCCTTTGTTAAATAAAGTTTCTGTTTGCCGTTACTCCGGCTTCTGCCTCCGCACCACGCCTAACACCAGTATACAATACAACACCTGTAGCAGCTGTAAGACTTGATTTTTCCGCCACTTCCGCGAGTTCTTCTGCGGCTGCACCGAGATAACCGACGTTAAATGGCAAATTTTCCCCCCCTTGTGCTCGAGATATTAGGGTTCGGCGACATAAAAAACATAACCGACATATATCGACATATATATAATCGACATAACCGATAAAAAATGCTTAGAAAAAGGGAGAATTTGGCGGTTCCACTTCAAAAATGTCGACTTAATAGGGTTGTCGAGGTAACCGAGGGCGAGATAACCGGGTTCCACTGCATATATATATATATATATATATATATATAGCAGTTAACAGTAACAGAGGTTTTAAATCCAGTAGGGGTTCATAGGCTATTTATACAGTTAATTCATAGAATATAGCTAGGTTATTATTATTAATTATTAAAAGAAATATTATTATAGTTGTTGATGGAGGAGCTGAACACGCATCAAGCTCGAAAGCTTGAGCCTTAATTGGTCTGGGGAATAGGGATATAAGTCTCTGATCCATTACTGTGATTAATAATATTTTTTTCACTGGAGTTTATTATTATTATGATTTTTTATATCGGAGTAAAGAAAGGACGTCGTGAATAAGTGTGTTGTGTTGAAGGTTTCAATTCTGCCTCTTTTATATATATTTATTTATATTTTTTTCAAAGAATTTATAAAATGTATGAATGTAAAAATTTTATAGAAATATTTTTACCATTTATACTGGCTGCTTGGTGTGACAGGGATTTTAACTCCCAACCTTTTAACTCACTCACTGTGAATCATTGCTTACTGTATACATGTGTAGTATTGTTCTGCTCTAGTTATACGGTTGTCAATAACATGAAAGTGTTATGATTGCTCACCTGTAGCACCACCTGGTTGCAGATCAGACCGTTAAACACAGGTGTGTATTCAGAAGCAGCAGCAGCGTCCGTCTTCACCAGTGTGTGTGTGCCCTCTAGAGACTGCAATGTAATGGCTTCCACTGCTACAAACACCAGCTATAAGAGACGCACACACATCAGTAAAACTTGAACTTAGCCTTTTCTGCTGATCCAAACATCCTTTGAACATGCTTATGCTTATAACAGTATACCAACCTGAATGCTAGAACTAATTTAAATCTGCAGGATTATCAATTTCCAAAACATGGCTAAGACAGAAAAGGTGAGTATAATATTATTGATTTGTATTCTTACATCGGCATTATTGTCCTTCCCCTGCAAAAGTAAAAAAAAAAGGTTATTCAGAGATAATATTTAGGCATGTGCAATTTCATAATTGAAATGCTCATATATTAAAAATGATATTATCAAGATATGCTTTTCAAATAATTTGCTTGATTCACAGAATTAAAGGTTTGCATGCTCCAAGGTCAAAGTAAGTGTGAAGAACCCCCACAAGGCTCAGGACTCACTGTAAAAATGCTGAAACTGGTATAGGCCTTAATGTTCAGCGCATCTAATACAGTGCAGTCTTGTTTCAAATCGAAGTTCCTCACACATCTGCTCGTCTGGTCCTTCAAAAAGGCTGCAGAGAAGCAGAGAAAATGTCACAAACGGCATAAATAAGAAGTTTCAGGCATAACATTATGACCACCTGCCTATTACTGTGTTGGTCCCCCTTTTGATGCCAAAACAGTTCTGACCCATTGAGCATTAACAGCATGAACTTCTTCAGCAATTTGAGCTACAGGAGCTCGTCTGTTGGACCAGCCTTCGCTCCCCACGTGCATTATTGCGCCCAGGACTCTGTCGCCGGTTCACCACTGTTCCTTCCTTAGACCTCTTTTGATAGAAACTGACCACTGCAGTTCGGGAACAGCCCACAAGGGCTGCAGTTTTGGAATTGTTCTGACCCAGTCGTCTAGACGTCACCATTTGGCCGTTTTCAAACTCGCTCAAATCCTTCCGCTTGCCAATTTTCCTGCTTCTAAAACGTCAACATTGGGGACAAAATGTTTACTTGTTGCCTAAAGTATCCCACCTACTAAAAGTAGCCATGATAAAAAGATAATCAGTGTTATTCACTCTACCGGCCATAAAGTTATGCCTGATCGGTGTATTTTACACAAAAAGCAAGACATAAGGAAATGACACAAAATAAATAAAAATAAATAAAAAACAATAAATGCAGCATTATAGTACTTTTTTTTATTTGTACTACAGCCCTAAAACGCCATGGATATACATTTTTTTTCTTTTTAAATACTCATAGCTTTCTGGAAATTATTCTAATATCTTTAAAAACTTATAAAACTAAAATTATGATATACTTTGTTTTCTTGGGGGGGGCAAATTTTGATACCTGGAAAATTTCCAGATCTGTACAATGATGAAATTTGTGTGGCAAATGAAACTGTGTTATTTTACCTGCAGGATTCATATCTAAGCAGATAGCCGCACCGGCTGATGCTGGAAGCTTGAAGAAACCTCGCTGCTCGAGATCATTCATTGTCTGGATGAGATCGCCATACTGAAAATAAACATAGCACGCAAATACTTATGCAAGCTGCCCATTAGAAATGACATTACATGAATTTTGAAGTCAGGGAGAAGGAAGGAGAGCACCACAGAACAGCAGTACCATGCTAGAACTTACATCATCAAACTCGAGCACATTCAGGAATCAGTGATATAACTGAAACAGCAAAATAATGCACAACATTACCACATATCCCACAGAGGTTCCCTGTGCAGGAGTCTGCAGTGCACCAGCATCTCCACTGGAGGCGCTGAAGAAGAATCCTACAAAGCGAGCGAACAGACTGTCGAAATTGCTCACAGTGGGAATCGTGGGGTTGATGAATGACATGCCCTGTTCATCTTGGAGCAAACCGGAAAAATCATAGAAATGACCGTGACATATCTTTCAACAAAGATAGGAATACTGATTTCTAATAGTAAATGAATGCACTGGGAATGTGTGCATGTGCTGATATTTTCCGAACATAATAAATGCCTAAAAATAAAACCTTTGAATATATTTGAACAGATTCATTGCACGTTTGTGTCATGAAAAGAATTATGCAGTGGCCATTTCTTCAAATGGTGCCAACCTATACAGCTTTCACTTTCATTTGTTAAGTACAACAAAAACATATAAAGTCTAAAAATGTGCAGGAGCCAAATCAAGCTGCTGTGACAATATTTAGTTAGCAGTAATAAAAATATCAAATAGGTACATTTGTGCTTGTGTTACTGCACTTACAGTTGGCAGACTGAATGCAAAAGACATCAGGGTTGATCTCTTGCTGGACAGACGTCGTCACTTGGGACAAACCATCAGGAGTTACAGTGAGTGTGTACATGGCTGCATCCTGGCTGCACTTCTTAGCATTCCCACTAACAAAACACACGAACAGGAGCCATGTTATACTTTATAATCTTTCATTTTGAGCTTTGGTTGGAGCCTCAGACACGGCCTAAGACACAGCCTAAGACACAGCCTCAGACACAGCCTCAGACACAGCCTCAGACACAGCCTCAGACACAGCCTCAGACACAGCCTCAGACACAGCCTCAGACACAGCCTCAGACACAGCCTCAGACACGGCCTAACGCACAGTCTACGTTATAGGAACTATTTTATGACACTAACATGTATATATTCATAATCTATTTCTGTTAAGCTTGATTTGGTACAATGTCCACTGAAAAGTGATAAACAAACAATCTAAAAAATCTTATGTACGTCGCTCTGGATAAGGGCGTCTGCTAAATGCCACAAATGTAAATGTAAATGCAAATTAGACTGAATTGAACGCCTATTCATATTGCATATTTCTTATTTCTGACTTATAAAAACTTCTGAAAAAACTTTCTGAACTAAAGCACAAAGTATATTAGAATGTTTTTGATGAAAGAAAAGTGATATTGTTTTAACATTTTCAAGAAATAAATTTACTTTTTTTTTTTGTACACCAGGACAAATGAATAACAAATATTTACCCTTGTACCTGTGATATGAGCAAAGAGAGCAGGTGAGTGTTCTTTGTTAATCAAGGCTAAATCCATTTGCCAGGTCTGATATGATTTGACACAATACACTACTATGAGAAGCAAAGAAACAACACTGTGCTAAAGGTTTGTGCTAAAAACCTACATGCACAACGCTTGTACTGTTTGGTTACCACAATCTCATTTAAACAAGCAAATACTGCAAATGTAAACCAGGCTTAATCAAGTGATTGATGTGACAGGAGGCAAAAAGCAAGATATACAGTACATAAACACATCATATGAAACCCTGCAACACAAACTTGTTCAGCATGTTATTTTAAAATATATTAATCTTAAAACCATTCCACTGATAACGTGTGTGTGTGTGTGTGTGTGTGTGTGTGTGTGTGTGTGTGTGGTATTGGGAAAAAACTTACACAACTTTCTGCACTGTGCACTGTGTGAATAAGGCCAGCTCCTGAGTACAGTCTGGGTCACAGCAGCAGTTTATATCACATCGCTCTCTCTGTATGTTACACGGACACACTGCAGAAACTGAAGCACGCACACACACACACACACACACACACACACACACACACACACACACACACACACACACACACACAGTCAAATACAAACCATCAACACACTGAGTATGTGCAATCTCACTTCATTTTAAATACACATATTTAAAAACAAAAGATACATAAATAATTATAGAAATATTCTGGATAAACTGCTTATAAACTACTTGAACTACTATGCAACTACTTGGTATTTCACAGCTTTTTTTGCATATATGATCACCGCATTGTTTGAAAATGAGTAACTTGGTTTAAGCTCCACCCACTAACCAAAAGCAATGTCTTTAATGCAAAAAAAATATGTGGGGAAAAAAAACATCACTTCATCCTTTATTTATAAATGTAATCTTCCTCATTCTTTTGTTTAGAACTTATAACCTTGGATAATATACATCATGTATAACTAGTTTAATTACAGTGAAATCTCCTTGACTAAAGATAATATAAATAGCATTCTAACAAACTATTCTGTATTTCTTCTGAAAGTTTTCAAAAATGCGATACAACATTCAAAGACTTTTTTTTTTTGCTTTTCCACAGTATGCAAATTTGTCTTGTTTGCATACATTTATGCAAATTCTTTGGGGAAAAAATGTTCCAATACAAAAAATTTTTAAAGAAAATTTCCAACGAATCGGCACATATTGTTAAAACTCGTATATAGGGTGTTTGTAAGTTTACTGTTCATTTGCATCAATTATTAGATCATGTCATGATCAATGAACCTGGTCGGTACTTGGAATGTGCGTCCACCACCCGGAGACGTTCCCACACTAATACACTCAGAAAGAAGAGGCAGGTACTGGGTGACGTCACGTCAATAAGGAAAGCTGAGATCCAAATTAAAATTATGGAAGACAAAAAAAAAAAGCTCTAAACCCTCAGGAGCCCAATTCAGGAAAAAAAACTGAAAAGAAGTAGGTGTGTGTGTGTGTGTGTGTGTGTGTGTGTGTGTGTGTGTGTGTGTGTGTGTGCAAAAGATAAAGGTATGTATGCAGCTCTATCACTCATTTCTTGTTATAAGAATAGTAAAGACTAATGCATTTAAAGAAATAAACTAATAAATGTATATCAACAGCGTTTTCTGTTGCCTGTTATGTTTTTACACATAGAGCAACAATATTTCTTTTAGCTGCATAACATTATAATTTATAGTATGTAGTTTATCATAATGTGTGTAGCAACAAAACAATTATAAACTATAAATTATAGTTGGATTGTAGTTAAACACACTTCTTGATGTGGTTACCTTTAATTGAGGTGACGTCATAAAGGTTTTCTGTGATTGTACTGATGGTCCTGAACTGAGGTCAGTAAGAAGAATCTCCAGTGCAGCTTAAAGGCTCATTTAAAAGACATATTATAATTATATAAATGTTGCATGAATCTTATGGCTACAATTAGCCAAGGAATTTGGGGAGTTTGATCAATTGCACGCAATGACGTGTATTTAATTGTGCAATAAATACATTTAGAAAGATATTTATATACGAAACGGAGCTCTCGGAAATGCATCCAAATTTGTGGACTGCTCTGAGAATATCTTCTTGCTTATCCAGGGACGGCAGCTGAAGCAGAGAGCTTTACAAAGCTGAAACTAAGCAATGGGAGAGATTTTGGGTTCATGGCGTTGGTTCACCCAGGGGCCATTGGCGCTTGGTGGTATGTACTTAGAATGAACATACAGTTCAGCATCAGTTTTGCGAGAAATAAATGAGAAACTTCTGACTCGTTGAAAAGGAGGTTTTAGACTCGTGATGATTTTTATAGATATCGATCAGTGTTTAACTCCTTCTATTAAATTCTATAAATATCCTTCTATTAATATATCGGTGTGCTGAGAGTAACAGAGTCTTTCCACATAAACGGATTAAGCAAGAGGACAATAGACGAGAGGACAATAGACAAGAGGACAAGAGGACATTATGGTCATAATAAGTCATTTGAAAGCAAATACTTTTGTACTTTTACTCAAGTGAATGTTTAAGGGACACTTTTACTGGAGTCATATTTTACCTACTGTATCTCCACTTTTACTCAGGTACATGCTTTGTGTACTTCATGCACCACTGTTAGAATGTAAAGTTATACCTTCAGAAACAGGCTGAGGCAGTGCCCCTAAGAGGGGTAAAGGCACTGATGAACTGCCCCCACCCTCTGCTGTGGGGTTTAAGGTAGTTATTGCGCTTGTTTTGGTCAGTAATGGTGTCCCCGTTGTTGGTAAATCCGCTGCTGTGATACCGGATGTCTGTGCAGTTTGTGATTCAGTAGCAGGGAGGAGGGTGGATGTCGCCGCCCGGACTCCTCCATCACTCCCCGGAACATGAGCACTCTGCTCCGTGGAAGTCGACAGCTGAGGCGGTGAAGGAGCACTGTCCTGACTCCCGGTCAGATTGAAGGCTTGATCGAAGACAAACGTGTCCTTCGACACGACGTGCGTCACGTTGACTCGGTCCGAGTTCGCATCTTTCACGCAAATTGTGCTCCCGAAGCACGTCAAGCACGCGAACATCCATAACAGCGCCGCCATGCTTGGTAACCGCACGCGCGTCTCCAGGAAGTAGACGCGCTATAGCAGGAATTCTGGGTAATAGAATTAGTTATGGTTAAATTGTTATGGTTATACATGATGCTGCCTCTAGAACATGCTATAACACAGAAAAATCATGTACTGCTCAAGAGGAAAAGATGTGTGTTATATCAAGATCACAAAACAAACAAACAAATAAAAACAACAACAAACCTAAGTCGTGATAACGAGAAAACTTTTGTTGTGTCCTGATCATGAGAAAACAAGAAAAGAAAGAAAAAATATCATGCATGGCCTCTTAGGACTTCTCTACAATCCTGAGAGGAATCCTGAAAAGATCAGAAATGCTAAATGTCCTGTGCTAATTTGTTTCTAATTATATTTACTTTAATTTGTGCATATTCGAATATGTCTAATCATTCTTGCAATCCATTATAAATAAATAAATCCCTAACACATTATGCATATTTGACATCCAGTACCACATGGACACACATCGGAACACATTAAAATGTAGTCAATATAAAATGTGTTAAAATGCATATTTTCGATTCTTCAAAGTGGCCACAATATGTTTTCATAAAAGCTTTGCACACACTTGTTTTTTTTTTTTTATCAGATTTTTAGGCAACCTGGAATCTGGAATTACCTGAAATGGTAATTGAGGTGTTCCCAGAGGTGTTGAGTGCATGTTGGCTGCTTTTCCTTCACTCTCCGGTCTGACTCTCCTCGAACCGTCTTACCTAGATTTAGACCGGATGATTGTGGAGGTCAGGTCATTTGATCAAGAACTTCATCATTTTGTTTACATTTTGTTCACTTTGTCTTGCTATAACAGGTTTACTGGCAGAGCTATTTTGTGTTTTGTCCTGCACTGTCTCGTGTTGTCTTTGCACTGTTTGCACCAGGTTGCACACATGCACTTTATGTGGCGAGGACACTTACTAGTCTTTAGCCCTGTGTTTTCTGTTTCTGTGATTGTTGTCTAATGTAGCATCAGGGTTCTGGAGGAACGTTGTTTCATTTCACTGTGTACTGCGTCAGCTATATATAATTGAAATGACAATAAAAGCTTCTTGACTTGACTTCATCACTTTCCTTCTTGGATAAATAGCTGTTTAATATCCTAGAAATGTGTTTGTGGTCACTGTCCTGTTGGAAAACAAATGATCCCCATTTGTGGTCCCACTAAGTGCAAACCAGTTGGGATGGCATGTGGCTGCAAAATGCTGTGGTAGACATGCTGGTTAAGTGTGTCCACAATTTTGACTACAGTAAATCACCAACAGTGTCCCCAGCAAAGCTCCACCACACTATTACACCTCCTCCTCCATGCTTCACAGTGGAAACCACACATTCAGGAAATGTCTATTCACCCTCTGTACATCTAACAAATAGTTCATTGGTTAAAACCAATCTTCCCAGAAGAGTGTAGGTACTAAATGAGAAATAGGATGATCAAAAAGTGCAGACGAATCTTACGGTCAGGTGTCCACAAACTTTTGTCTTTATAATGTATCATTAATGATAAACATTGGCAAAAAATTGTTGTGAAGTCAATTATTGTGTAGATGTAAAAGTATGAACAAAATATCATCGAATACATCTATACATCTGATGCAATTCCATGAGAGAATGAAGACAAAACATTATTATACATTGATCATTAGATGTATTGGTTTTCTCCCTGATTAGAACTAGAGGATTTGATCCTTTGCCAAATAATGACATCACTACACAGTAATAATACTATTTTTTGAGTGTTAAATTGATATCATATACAGCGTTCATTTCATTTGATCATCGTGTTTAATTCAAAGTAGAATAGTGTAAACGTGTGCTTTAAATGCATGCACTTGTTTAAGTACATATCGGATTAATAAAAAAAAACATCAAAAAGCAGAGCTGATATTTTTGATATGATCTTTTGTTCCTTATCATGTGTTGAAATAATCTAAAGGAAAAAAAATCAACAAATCTGACCCTGAAACCCTGAAACTTTTTTTTTTACATTTATGAAATCTTGAGTTGCTTCGTTTTCTTCCTCCAAGAGTTTCGGCCGTGACTTGGATACAGCTTTTGAACAAAGCATGAACAAGCACCTTATCAACTAAGGCTGGCCTTGTGGTTTTGGCTAAGCACATCAAAATGCTCATAAAACGTGATTCAGAATCTTAGTTCCTGTTTTGAGAAACCATATATATATATATAGTGAGCCAAAGCAGAGTGCAGTGGAGAACTTCTCTGAAAACCAAAGATCAGACTGAAGAGAGACATGGCCGTCCCCAGCATCCTGTTGCTTTTATTCCTTCCAATCCTTGGCATCGGTAAGTCTGAAGTGCTACAAGTGTTCTTTTATTGTTGCCTGTCATTATGGCCAATGAGAAAAAAAAACAGGACAAAATATATCCTTAAAACCAGTGTTTTTATTTGTATATTTAAATAAGCATGTATAATAAGGTGTTATAGATTTAAACATAATCCACCATGAATTTAAAATTAAAAATATTACAATTTTGTTCAAAGAAAAGTTTTTATTTATTTATTTTTTTTATTAAATTATTTGACCAGTGATTTATTACTTTATTACAGATGAAAATAAATCAGCGTATAAATGATTATTTTATATTATATTATATTTGGCATTTTTACATATTTACTTAATACTTATTTTAAAAAAATTATCCACATGATGGATATTTTTCTTTTTTTATAACATTATTAGTAGTTTCTTCTTTTTGCCATATATATTATGTGTTTTTTGGTTACTTTTACAGACATTCCAAATAATGTAGGCGACGTGTATCGTAAATTATTTGTGACTTTCCTTCTTAAAATACATGCGCACAAACACACACATACACACACAAACATGTACCAGCAGATGCACTTTTGTCCAACATTCATCTCTTACTTCCTCCTAATACCAGAGTTTTTGTTCACCTGTAAGTAACAGCTTCATTGTGATAAAGTGAAATCCTGATGAGATGTCAGCCCATGGCAGAGCACACACTCACACATATATTTTTGCATGATGAGTAGAAACTAGAAAACCCCTGAGGAGACCCATACAAATATTTGTACATGCAAAACTCTATTGCATCCCAAGTTTAGAATCGAACCATAAACCTTGGAGCTGTGAGGGTGGCAATGTAATCCACTGCACCATGGTTCCACTAATAGTTCTGTGTGATAAATCAGCCATTTTTAGATTGCAATATTTTTTTTACAGCCAATGCAAGGATACTTGGTGCAGAAAAAGTGGTTCTGAATGAGATGAATAACATAAAGGTAAAACAGCTTTACAGAATAACTCACAATCACATACACACTGCAGACATTCATCAACAAAGAATATAAAATTCAGTAGGGTTTCTGATTTAAAACTTTACTGGAAACCAAAAAATCCGTTGCATGATGTTAAAATCCCTAATCCTAACTATTGCTGCATTCAACTAGTCCCAATCTTCAACCAGGATAAAAACAAATAAAATACACCCTCAGCTCAAAATTCCTATTCAGGATGATCAGCTCAACTCCGATTTCAGCAAGAGACATAAAGTCAATATGGCCGCTAACAGCATGAACAGTATACAAAGCAGAACTTATGTTAACCTGTATATATGAGTATATCACCTACTGCTTCATAATTCTTATTAATTTCATGTAGTCTAATTTGCACTGCCATTATAATTCCTTCTGTTTCCTTTTACAGTGTTATATCAATTATTGCACCATAA
The DNA here is from genome assembly GCA_039877035.1 of Silurus lanzhouensis. Classification (NCBI taxonomy): domain Eukaryota; kingdom Metazoa; phylum Chordata; class Actinopteri; order Siluriformes; family Siluridae; genus Silurus; species Silurus lanzhouensis. The sequence continues at coordinate 905,867 of JBCEWE010000386.1, forward strand.
TCGTAATATTTCATTTCATTTGTTTATTTTTTGCTCTACTGGTTGGATGCTAAACTGCATCTCATTGTCTCATGCAGTTCTAATTGTCTTATTTAATCCATAATACAGACTACACAGATCAGCGTTTTGAGAGTTAGTTGGTTAGATATGTTGCTAAAAAAAGGTTGTATTTGTAATTGTAAATATGTCCCACTTCCAACCGTAGTCAAATTCATTATGTTAGCTATATTAGCTAAAGATGCAAATTTCCGAGATGAAACATGACTACCTTTAGGGAAAGTGGAACTGTTCCTATTAACCCTGATATTAATGTTATGATCCAAACTCAGAAATTTGTCCTTTGTTCAGTTCAGTTTGTTCAGGGTGGTCTTCTTTTACACTAGGTGATCACAGCTTTCAGATCCTCCAACTCCTCACAGCTGCACCACAAATAGTCCAACCATAACACATTTTTTTAAAGATATACACTCATCTCACTTCTGCTTTAGCTTTTCAGGCTCGCAATTTATTCTTAGGTTTAAAAAAAAGTAACCCACAAAACATCTATAATAATTAAAATAATCCTGAACATAGTTTCCCACCAGTGATCAGCGAATGACTTGTTCAAATAAATAATGCCAATTATTTCGATTTATTTGGTTAAATAATGCAAAATTCTGTCACTTAGTTGACTTTAATAGATAGAATGATTTCCTCGATGGCAATGACTAATATGTTAACCGATTTCAGAATGACGAAGCCTGCCAAGACTGTATTAATATCATAGAGCTTCTGAAGCACTTGCTATCAGATGAAGATTTCCAGGTAGGAATTATTATTTATTTCTAGTGTCTAAACCATTTTTATTATTATAGTATATTTGCAAAATTCTTTATATTTTCCATTTTATCAATGCCCATTTAAATGTTTTAAATCTGATGGTTTGTATTTCATGAACCATACGCTACCTTCTAACTAACAAAACATCAACTGTATATAGATTTGATTAAATCTATTGAATTCTATTAAATCTAATGAATGTATAAGTTTAGTGCCTTTAAGTTTGTTCCTTATAATTGTATCCCTGATGAGCAAACCAGTCGCTTGAGGTGGCACGGCACAACTCCCTGAGATGGCATGAGGAAGGAACCTTTAAAGGAACCATTCTCATTTGGGTAGCACTAAATGTTCCATCATTGTTGGGGTGTACTGTTCAGTTATGGGGGCTTAAATGCAGAAGTGTTTAGCTAGTCTTCAGCTAGTGAAGCAGTCTTTTGATATTAATCAAATTTCTCCTCACACACATTTGTTTCAACAAATTAAAAATGGTTTTGTACAGTGATTCTAAAAATGGACATTGTCCTGAAGCAGCTTTACAGAATTCAAAAGATTACAAATGTAAATTGTAGCGTCATTAATTAGTCTCTATTAGTTTATACCTGTATTGAATAACAGTGGCACTCTTTCAGATAGCATGAGGAAGAAATCTAGAAAGGCTCCAGACTCAAAGGGAACCCATTCTTATCTGGGTGACACCGAATGTCCATTCATTATAGTTCCAGTCATTATGGGGTTTTCAACTGTTTCACTCTGAACATCTCCGAGGTTGAAAGGAAACACGTTTCCTTGAAAATGTTTTGGTTGAACTACTTTAGAAGTTTGACAACACCGAATACATCTACGTCAATGCAATGATTCAAATGAGTCGACTCTTTCAGGTGAACAGCATTTATAGTATACATAGGGGTAGGTCCATAAATATTTAAACAGTGACACAAATTGTGCCACAGTAAATAATATGAAACAATCCAGGTATGGTTGATGTGTAGACCTTTAGCTTTAATTCAAGGACTTTATCAAAAATATTGGTGTTCAGAGGCAAAATTTAAAAACATTGTGTCCCTGGCCAAATACACTATATGGACAAAATTGTTAGGACACATGACTTTTCCAGCCCTATGTGGTTCTTCATCAAACTGCTACCATGCCATTAGAAGCATACAGTTGTATAGGATGTTTTTGGAGTGGTAGCATAATATTTCCCCTTCACTTGAACTAGGAGACTCAAACCTGTTCCAGCATGACAATGCCCCTGTGCACAAAGCAAACTCCATGAAGATCTACTTTACATGGGTTGGAGTAAAAGAGATCCTATAACCCTATTGAACACCTTTGGGATGAATGTGAACACTGACTGCACCCCAGACCTTCTCACCTACATCAATATCCAACATTACTCCAAAATCTAGTGGAACATCTTCCCAGAAGAGTGGGGTTTATTATAACAGCAACTGGGGACTAAATGTGATTGGATGTTCAAAACGGTGTCCACAAACCTTTGTCCTTTTAGTGTAGCATGGACCTTTTTGTTTATACACAAATGAAAAACAAACTTTGACAAGCAATTACATTTTCAGTTTTGGCTAATATTTATGTCGACTTTCATTTGTATGCATTAAAAAAAATACAGCGTAATACAAATGTGATTATTCGCTTGTTTCTTGTAACTAAATTCAGTATCAGCATTTGTTAGTCATGATCACATGTGCATGGGAAATATAAGCTGGTCTCAAGGTCTATAAACACTTTTTTACTTTCACTCCACAGAATCAGGTTCAGGTGAGAATTTTTTTTTTTTATGAATCAAAATTAAGCCACCAAACTGATCTGATCATGTGGACAATGCAGGCATGTGCCACTATAAGATCACGATATTGATCAGACATGATATTATGGTTATGAACATTCATCAATATTGAAAAATATCTATTATCCAAGGTTCCATTTATGGAAAGAGACCTTTGGATGTAAAGGAAGGAGACCTACAGTGTGTCTTCACAGGATCCTAGAGAATAGAAAAAGACAAAAAAAATCAGAATGTTGCATAATACAGTCAAGGAAAGGTGAATGTGGTCATATTTTTAAAGGAATATCTATGATAGACGTAACGTGATGAAAGGTTAATATTGGCACATGCCTACAACAGTGGGATTAAGACATGAACGTGCATGAACGTGACTCTTTTGTGTTTGCTTGCATGACTCTAGCGAGGTTAAAAAGAGGGCAGGAAAACAAGAAGAAAATGATTATTCATTAAATACATATTGCCTGATGATTGATCTTTCTCTATTTATATAATTTATTCACTTTGACACAAAATAAATCAAGAAATTGACAGAGAAATTCTATTAACGATCAGGTACATTTCACTTGAGCGGAACAATTTTGCCTTTTATCAATATTTAATCCGAAATCTGTGAATCGTGTGTTTTGTTTCTGTCAGACGAGGCTGAAGGGCACTCTGGAAGGGGTGTGTGACTTGCTGCCTGAGCAGATTAAAGACCAGTGTCACAATGAAATGGACAAAGACCTTCCTCTTGTTCTCACCTTCCTCGTCGGCCTGATGGTGAGTTGGTTGCATTGACAATAGACATTGTCAAGGTACCAATTTTGAGACATGCCATGAAACATCAGCATACTGATTCTGGGACCACAAATTTGTTCCAGGACACCAGCATTGTGAAAAACCTTTTTAAAAAAAAAATAATAAAGGCTGTGTTTCCATTTGATCTCTGTCTATCTGTAGAACCCTGGACAAATGTGCACTTATCTAAACCTATGTGAAGGCGAGTTCAAGCTGCAGATGGAGGACATTTTGATGAATTACGTACAGAAGACCATCACACCCACTTCTGTCATGGTAAACACATCAGATACCTGGATTGAAATCAAAGTTCACCTCAAGGGCACTATCTGGAAGTGTGTTTAAACTATACAACCTAACCTAGTAAATTATTAAATCATTGATCAAATTAAATCAAGGTGCATGCTGGGTGATAACTACAGTCAGGTGAGATTAATGAGCTTCATTAGGTATGCTCAATTAATACTTAGTGTTTGACGACATCTAGTGGTGAGATGCAGGATTGTCGGCTGAAGCTTTAAGATTTTTTTTGATTCACTTGCTTTACTTGCTTACCCTGTGAATAATGTTCCTTTTGTTGCACACACACACACACACACACACACACACACACACACACACACACACACACACACACACACACACACACACACAGCTGGAGGCCTCGTTCCCGTGCAAAACTTGCACATATGCTTTGAATGTGCTGAACTGTCTCCTACCCACAACAGAGACAGAGGTGAGAGGAACACACACACACACACACACACACACACACACACACACACACACACACACACACACACACACACACACACACAAATTATTTGCATTGAGAATTATGTCCAGAAACATGTTATGCATGTGTATAAACATGTAACATAACAATTAAATGTATAAAAATCACATTGTTGTGCTATGTCTATGTTAGAGTGTTTTGATCAGTGTGCTGGATGAAGCATGCTCCGTTCTTCCCATGGTCCTAAGTGGTCAGTGCTCACGACTGGTTCAGAGATCATTAAAGAAGCTGTTTGAGGTTCTCCTGAACGCAAAATCGCCCAACTCCATCTGCTCTGTGCTACGCCTCTGTCAGAGCTCACTTCCACTCGGTAACAACCATTTGTCTGTCTCTTTCTCTGTTTTCATTCATCTTTTTTCATTCCTTTCCAATCTGTCTTTATGTCTCTCTTCTTTGATTCTTTGTCATTTGTCTTGATTACTGACATACACATCTCTCTCTCTCTTTCTTCTCAGTTGCGTCTCCTCTTTCGGACTGTGACTCATGTCAGACTCTGGTCATCCTGTCTCGTCTTCGATTAGGCTCCAATGCCACTCAGTCTCAGGTTACATCTTTCATGAGCTCCGTGTGCCAGTCTCATCCTGGTGTCCTCCCCAAGGTTAAAGTCTTATCTTATTTATTCTGACCTCTTGACTGTCTTCATTAACTCAATCTTCATTTAAAACTTGAGGCAGGGTGGAAAAGTCTGAACAAATTTGGTTTGTTTTCGGTAGCTCTTGTATTATTCTTGGTTACTATAGTTGCTGTATGAAAGTGAGAGCCGGCTGGGAAACAGCAAGAGACCAAACTTGGAATAAAATAGGGATAAACAGTACCAGCTGCTGAAACTGTTTCTGACCTCTTCTTCACACATAGTTTTTTTCTTTTTTTGAGAAGTTCAATTTATAAACATCTCCAGACTTCACATCATGGCAGGTCTAAATGTCCTGCTCATGAGTTGTATCTGTTCTTTGCACAGGTGTAAAGAGAACCTGAAAATCATACTTCAGTTAAAGTATAGATCCCTTACTGTAAAACTTTCTCCCTTACTGGTAAAAAGTCACCAATTCCAATATGACTTCGAAAGTCTTCGAGTATCTGATTTGAACAGTACTTGAGTATTTGGCTCATATTAAACGTAAGCTCAAAGATGCACCAGTCCTCAACACCAAGACACGTGTTAGTGAAAAGCCAAAAACAGCTGATTTGTGAGGTTTTATTTCCTAAAAATACAAATCAGATTGTACACTTCAACACTGCATTAACCAAAATCACCACAACAGCCTCTTCAACATGCCAGAATAAAACAAAGATCAAACATGTCGATTAAAAATAAAAGACAAAGTAGTAAAGCGAAATTTCAATTAACAAATAAAATGATGTCACAAAGTAGAAGAGCCGTTAGTATTTAATGGACAAATAAAATTCAATAATTTTAAAGTAAAACCAAAGATTCAGAGCTGATTGTGATTTGATGCACCACTCAGTCCCAGAGGGGGCGATATTTTTATTCAACTTCAACAAAAGCTGCTTCTCAAAGTTGTTGGAATTTATTCGAACTCTTTTTTGGACTGAAAATGAGGCCAGCAGTGTTTAAAAGTCGCTCACAGGCAGTAGATGTGGGTAGCGGAGTGTTGATAACATCTTCAATAGAGCTGCAGAACGTCATTGGTAACAGTGATTGTCAATGAAAATATATTGGAGTAAAAAGTACCATCTGTTGAATCATAATACTTTGATAATTACAGTATTGAAGTACATTAACTCAAATACTTTACACCACTGGTTGATTGTTTGTCATTCTGCAGTGTGAGAGTTTTACTCAGCGCTACGGTGAGCAGCTCCGTGGGATTCTGGGTAAAGAGGCAGTGGCTCTGGATGTGTGTGAGGTACAAAATATTAACAGCACCGATGTACTCTTAGTGAGAGTGTCACAAACATTAACACAACAATTACAAATCATTTTTCATTATTTGAAGTTCCTGTTTTAGACTTTATTGTACACACAGAGCCAGAATGTTGAGTATGTCTGTTCCATTGCTGTGTTGTGTTTGTGTGTTCTGTGCTTCAGTGGTTAAGGCTCTGGGTTACTGATCAGAAGGTCGGGGGTTCAAGCCCTGGGATCGCCAAGCTGACACTCTTGGGCCCTTGAGCAAGGCCCTTAACCCTCTGTGCTATATCATATGAAGAAAGAGATTCACTGTGCTGTGATAAATAAAGGTTATTCTTTTTTATTCTATTCAGAGAGTTGATCTGTGTGTGAAGAGTAGAAGGACGGAGCAGGGAGATGTTGGTGACCCCTGCACCTTGGGGCCAAGCTACAGCTGCCAAGATCTACAAACTGCTCACACCTGTGGAGTGAGTTGTGAATGAGTGTGAAGTGAGTGTGAGAAAGTGACTGGGAAAATGAGATTTATGTAGGATAAGTCAGAGCAAGTACAATAGAGAACAAAAAGAGAGAATCTAGACAATACTTTATCTTTTTAATCTTGTGCTGTGGTCAGTGTTACTTTGGCCTTGTTTTACAGACACCAAGGTTCTGCCTGGTTTTAAAGAAATGGATTCATTAGGGTGAAGGAGAAGAACTCGTTTTTACAGTTGTTCAGGAGTTTCTGGTTCCACTACTCCAACTGACTGTATAAGACTGTAGAAAGGGCATTACTTATAATCACACACTCTGGTGCTCATATTTCTCACTCTCGTGTTTTTTTTTAAATCGATTTAATGATTTATGGTCACACTCTTGGTGTCACTCAGATGAGGATGGGTTCCCGTTTTGAGTATGGGTCCTCTAAAGGTTTCTTACTCATACCATCTAAAGGGGGGGTTTCTTGCTTTTTCAGGGATAAAAAATACACATACATTTAAATATAAGTTAATTTTGTTTAATATTTCTTACATTCCGTAAAGATGCTTTGAGACCATGTCCACTGTGGAAAGTGCTAAAAAATTGTATTAAATTTTGTGTCGCCGTTGCAGTTCACATTAAAGGCAGCAGAGGGCGCCAAAATGCTCATTGTTTTGTGTTATAAACCCAGATGCCCTGTTCCGCTCACTGAACTGTAGAAGAGTCTGGTTGAGCTCTTGATTTGACTGAAAAAATGTTTGAATAAAATAACACCAGTATTGTTCAGGAATATAAAGAGGGTTGTGTTGTTTCTTTCAGGTTATCTCATTCTGCCAGATGAACGTGTGGAAGTAGAAGTAAGTTCATATTTCACACATGATCACAACCTATTAAACAGAAAACCCCAACCATATCCTATGGTTTGAGTCTCATCTTTGGACTTGTGAGCTCTGACCAGCTTAAGACCTCTGACCTCTTCAGCTAAATTCAATCACATGGTCTTAATTGAAAACTTCAAGCTAAAAGTCCACATTGCAAATGACCAAATCTGAAGGTTTTATCGGATCTTGTAGTCATTTTGATTGCTACAGAAACAGTTATGTAGTAGTTGGTGTGGGTGAAAAATCTTTAACATAGAGATCCTTCTGTATACACTGTATGGACAATTTTTTTTTTATGTCCGTTCCACATTGAGTCCCTATTTGCTGTTATAAGAACCTCCAATATTCTGAGGTGATGTTCCACTAGATTTTGGGGATTTGCTTATGGAGATTTGTGGAGGTTCAATCAGCCATATGGGTGTACAAGTCAAGTACTGATCACTTATTCACTTATTAATAAAAACTGTGATATGATCACCATATTTTTGCTTTTTTTCCCCCACCAACACTCCTGTATTTACTATCAGATATCGGTAAAGTATCAATATGGAAAGTAGTATAATTCTGATTTCTATAAGGTTTAACTTCTTTTTTTGTATTTTTATTATGAACAGATCTGTTTCTCTGTTGGATTTCAGCTTCACAACTGCTTCTTCTCATCTCAGCATCAGCCACACAGTAAACTAAACATGCAATCTAGAGATTTGTTTTTATCTTGTTTGAAAACCCCCCACTATGGATCAGACAAATATGATAAAGTGGTAAGATGTAAATTAGCCAACAAAGCAATTTTTTTCTGAGGCTTTAGCCGTTATTCATATAATTGCATGCTAATGATATGCATTTTCTTTTCATTACTTTTTCATTTAATCCCTGGACACCACTGCTACAGTCAGGTCCTTGTCAAGAATAAGTTTTTTTCCCTCTGCAATCTGTAAAAGTAATTTTTGTTATTTGCTTTTATACAATGATGAAAGAAATTATTCTCATGATTGCAATAAAATTCAAATATGTTTGAAGAGTTTTTAGTGTGTGATATTTTAGTGTGTGTCATGTGTGTATCCATACTTGTATTACACACACACACACACACACACACACACACACACACACACACACACACACACACATATATATATATATACACACACACACACACACACAGTTTAGCAAATGTATTAAAAATCCAAAACTAAAATCATTTATGTAGTTAAAAATGGTGGCATTTGATCTCATGACCTTCTGAATGCTTCAACCTACTGAGTTGCCACTTTTGCATACATTTTAGGATTTCCACAGTTCCCAGTGCATGTTAAACCAAAATCAAAATGTATAGGTTTAAGGGTGTAAAATGGTACAAAATCATTCAGGATTTGTTTCTGGGGTCCAGTGGGCTCCATCATTATAAAATGAAAGATGTTTAAAATTATTTGAGCTGGGTCTACAGCCAGACTCCGTAACCAGACTGGAAGACTTTGGTCAGGTGTTAAATCATTCTTAAAAATAATTAAAAATTGCTGATAAGACACATAAATCTTATATTTTTTTATTCATGCATTCACTCATTTATGTATCCTGGTATAACTTACAGTAGAACTGGAGTTTATTTGTATAGCGTCAAGTTTATTTGTATAGCGCTTTTCACAACAGACATTGTCTCAAAGCAGACAGTTTATCCTGGGAACATGAGCATGAGGCAAAAACCCAAGCCACTTACTGGTGTATTTGTTTTGGGAAGAGGGAGGAAACTGGAGAACCACAAATCACTAATATCCTGAGTTTCGAAGATCAAACAAAATCTAATTCAGTTCCCTACTCATCATTTACTTTTATTAATCATATTCTCTTTGTGGTAGATCTAAAGGCCATCATGGTAGCACCTGGTGGAAGAAGGGATTATATATATATATATATATATATATATATATATATATATATATATATATATATATATATATATATATATATATATATATATATTACACTTTGTGGCAATTTAGCAACACCAATCTCTTGAACTTTGTGAAAGTCTACACCGATTGTGAGGCTGAAATATTACCACAAACATGTCCCCCTAATGCTAAAAGAACCCAAAAAATATATATGCATATATGTTAAATGCATATGACATGTTTATACACACAAATTACATTCAAAATAAATGCACAAGCAGTAAAAAAACTGAGCTTCAAGAAACAGGAAGTGTTCAAGGAATGTTCATAGCAGGAAACTGAACGTTGATACTCTTATAGCTGTACACTTTCCCTCTTTCCTACAGAGTTCAGGGTTACCTTCTTTTAATTATGACTTTTAACTGTTATTTCCTCCTGCTTATATCATGTAGGTTACTGTAGCTTGACAACGAGAACACACTCAGCACAGGATGAGGATTCATGATGTTGCAATAAAAAACAAAAACAACGCTTTCTACACAATGTTCGGGGGATCAAGACAAGATTTATAATAGTTGTATAAAATAGTTGTGTTAGACAGCTGATGATTAGGAATCAGGAAAAATCATAAAACAGCTATATTTACACTAGAAAATGTGTTTGCCTGCAATGTGGAACAGCACAAATGCATTGCACTTAAAATAGAAGTCCTCAGCTGGGGGTTTCTCTTCTCTGGTTACTTTGACACCTCCTTTCACATCCTATAGGTCATGGTAAAACAACACCTTAAGGCTTAGACCTGGTTGTGAGAGGATCGTGGGTGTTAGCAAAGCATTACAGAGTTTCTAAGTATAACAATCACTCGGTGTTAAAAAAGTGCTCAGTTTACAACAGAGTTTTGGTCACAAGTTGCTGCTTCTTAATGCGTAATTCATCACAAAAGGGTTGTTTCTTGTCAGATTTTTTTTTTTGCTTTAGCCCTAAAACTAGTGTGGAAAAGTATGTTGACTGACTTGTAGCATCTAATTTTTTCATCAAAATGTTAGTGTGAAATTTCCCAATACGAGTGATATTAGAGATATAAAAGTGATATAGATTCCACTTTAATTGAAACAGATGCTGAATGTCACAGTTTTTGCCTAAAGTACTTTTCATTGGTTGGTTGTTGAAATCTGAGGTCTGAACAATCCATTGATTTTGCGATATTGACAAAATATGTTATTTTTAGTTTATGTAGATATCAAAGCGTAAGCATTTCTTCCTATTCTTATACCCAAGATTATGTATTTTATCTCCCAGCCCTCATTGTTTCATTGAAATAAAAACAACAAAAAAACCCACTATAGTTGCCTAAAATATAATTATTTGCTGTCGAAAAATGTTTCAAGGCCAAGTGGATTTGAAATGGTGCTTTATAGGTTACCTTTAATGTTGGAAGTTAATTAGTCACCATTATTAACGTCAGATCCCGTAGGATGCCATTTAACAATCATTTATTCATCCTTAGTCACTGCCTGGTCAAGGTGCCAGTGCTTTCAATGATTCTATTTGTTTATTTATATTTTGGAAACCAGAACCGCTTAAATGAATTGGCACTTATACTGCAATGAAAAAGTTTACGGTTCAATGGTTAAAATTTTGGATCAAAACCAAGCTATAAATGGCTAAAATTCAGTACTGGTTGTATCAGTACTAACAATCAGGAATCAGCATAACTTATAGGGCTGCTATAAGTTCACCATGTGTAACTTCTAAAATAGGAACCCTCAGCTGCATTTCTCCCTTCTCTGGTTACTTTGCCACTCCTTTTCACATCATATAGGTCATGGTAAAACAACACCATACAACTGATGGACATGGTTTGGAGACATGGATTCTGTGTGGAAGGCGCTAGAGAAGTTATTACTATTACAGTTGGTCAGTAGCAGTATTTAGATCAGTATCACATTTACTCATTTGTAGAAAAAAACAAACACGAATAACATGTATAAGACATTATATTAGAAATTCTACCTTTTCTGGGAGTATCAGACTTCAAACTGTATTATGAGGACCGGTCAAAGGTCAAATTTCCAAGGAAATTTGTTAGGTCACTATAACGTGCCCAGAGGTGGGAAGTAATGAAGTACAAATACTTTGTTACTGTATTTAAGTAGATTTTTCTAGTATCAGTACTTCACTTCACTATTTTTTACTTTCACTCTAAATTTTTTGGTGACATAATCAATATTTTTTATTCTCATTGAGCCTCATTTTCGGCTTTTCTAATCTACCACTGGTGTATCATTTCCTGGCTCTCACACACAACAGACATAGGCTAGACTGCAAAGCCAACAACAAGCCAGACAGAAGGAAACCAGAACCTTGCTATCGTAGATGAGACAGAGGGAGTCAGTGATGTAAACATGAGTAAGAACAGAAACATTGCTGATCATCTTTTCTCTGCTTGTGTTCTATATGGATGATGTTCAGCCTGAATACATTCATTAGACAACAAAATTTGAAATTCTTTTGTATTATTATGATGTGAGGTCCAGTTACTTGTGTGGCACTAAAACAGGTAGTAGTAAAGGCTACTTTTTACTTGTCAGAGCCCAAACGTGTTTACTAGTAAAAAAAATGTAGTCAGAACTTCAACTTTTACCAGAGTCTTTTAAAACACAAGTATCTGCACTTCTATTAGAGTGAAGGATGTGTGTACTTTTGCCCATGCTAAAGAAGGACCTCAGATTAGCTGTTGCAATTATATTTATTATTTAATAAAATTTTATACATTCATCTTGCCAGTTGAAGGGTCTCAGGTGGGACATTACACCAATAGTTTGGTTATATTTTGTGAAAGAATTTGAATCAAACTTTTGGTTTCGACCACACTACAAATACAGAAATTAATATTTCAAGCAGTAAACAGATATTAACAGTCACACAGAAATATACAAATGATCACCATTATGATGGATCAAAGAAAAGGCTGTGCACAAAGTAATGCTTGGACCCATGATGATTTTTGCCCCCTTGTTTTTAAGATAATGCTTACTTGATAATTAATTGCCTACAAGCTCCTGTTTTGGAAAAACTGAATCGTTTGAGGTACGATCAGGTGTTCAAATCTCGCATTTAAATGCAGAACATTCTAATAAATATGAAGAATCATTTCATTACATTATGTTCAAGGTTTAACATTAGTGTGCAGTACCCAGGCTGAGGAAACCACATTCCCTGGAGGACAAATCGGACTTGAAAAAAATGACTAAAGACATGTTAAAAACAAACAAAACAACAAATAAAAAACATACATTTGTTTTATATCTTACACAAATATATATTATTAGTGTTCTATCCAATAACAGCTTGGGGCAGGGATTTACTGTTTAACCAGTCAATACTATGGACCTGCAGGAAAGGTCAGGGTGACTGATCTTTATCACAATTCATCTAGAAATTCGAACCTGCCCTGTTGTGTATTATTCCCAAATTATACATGAGGAAACTCTGTTTGAGCAGCCCAGTATACTGCATATCTGACAAATCTCATTGTTCATCCAGATGCCTTTCCTCCACTGTCTCACTTCTGCATTCAGAGCTCTGTTCTCATTTAAAATGAAACCATTTGCACACTAAATTGTTGGTCTGTTTGCAGTATGTTTGGAAGCATGAATCGAGGAAATTGAAATTTGAAACACCGAATAAGTCACACAGCTGATAAGTTAATCATTTTGCTCCCATGAATAAGGTGTTTATTTTTTCTAGAGCTGCATTTTGCACTTTTTTTTTTTTTTTTTTTTAATTCTTGAACACCTCCAAAGCTTGATACTGATGTTATTCCTAATATAATAATAAACAAACAAAACAAGTGTTATTGGGATGAACTTTGAGGTGTGATCAAAGGGCCTGAAAGAAAAATGACTTACCACCTTAAAGCTAATCACTTACCTATAACACCATGTCCTGGAGTGTTTTATTCTGATTACATCAAAGCAATTGACATATCAGCTACTTAACTTTTACTCCTGATCTGAGGGTTTCACTGCCACATGACAAACTGTTGAGTATTTGACATTAAAATGAGAGAAAGAGGTTTATGCAGGGGTTTCAGCATTTATAACTCAAGCCCAGGCTGCATAATGCCAACGGCTCATTTAATTACTGGTTACAGAAGACTATTAAAAGCAAACAATTGATGAACTACATAAATAGACTATGAACAAAGGTTTGCGGACACTGGACCATAAGATTCGTATGTGCTTTTTATGAACAGCCCGTTCCACATTTAGTCCCCTGTGCTTGGTAAGATTAGTGTCGATTCATCTACAAGTGTGTTAGTAAAGTCAGGTACTGATATAGGTGAGGTGAGGAGGTCGGAGGTGCAGACAGCATTCAATTCATCCCAAGGGTGTTTACAGGTCTATAGTAGATCCTCCACTTATGTACAGCACATGTTCATGAGGCTGGCTTTGTGCAGAATAGGTTGGGTCTCCTAATTCAAATGAAGGGGAACATTTAATGCACCACATCCAATACAATCTTTGTGGTAACAGTTTGGAGAAGAACCACATATGGTTGGAAAACTCATTGTCCTGATACTTTTGCCCATATAGTATGTTCTGTTAACGTTCGAAAGGCTAAATTAGTCATTCGTAAAACAGTATCCAATCGACAAAACACATGGTCTTCATTTGACCTAAATCCAGATAAAGATCCATACAGACAGTTACAGCAGTAATAGTGGCTTTACTGATCACCCCGGAAAAAGCTCAATGTGGCAGTGAATTTTAGCTGGAAGCGTTAAATGCAGTGGCGGGCAGTCAGGGCCAGTAAAGCCTTTGCTCACCTAAACACTGACCGACATTTACAACCTAAATTCTAATATTCATTCCATGAAATTGTATTAATTTATTCCCAACAGTTTATTCTCTTCATTTCGTAACGTTTCTCTCGGCTGCACTGCTTCCAGTATGTGCATGTTAGATTTTTTTGTCCAATCAGATTTCAGCCTCTATGTGCTGCCATGTCAATCTAATCTGCCCAGGGCCTTTAAAATCAGTACTGCTGGACTTTTTTACCACAGAGACTATTACCAATAGGTCTGTTTCTTTAACCAATCAGATTTCATATTTGCCTCACTGCACCAGCTAGCTGACCCAGAATAGAGTCAGCATTTTTCTGTCCTCTGATTGGTTGGTCAGAGGGAATCTGTTACAGCAAAGTTCGACTGGCAAAACACATCTAGCTCTGCACAAATTAATACATCAGAATTAGACTTTATGCCTACGGAGGAAGAGAAATTGATTTGGTCTCGGACAGACTTAAATACATTTTGAATAAAAGCTAGACATCGTGAGGAAGTCGGTCAACCCTGAAGTTAGCTAGCGTGTCTCAGCCCCGGAAAGGGTTTGTTCACCACTTCCAGACCAGTGAATACGAGCGGTACCACTGGATTACAGCCTCTGAGGAGCGGTGCACATTATGAGTCTGCATCTCTGGAGAGTAGGTTGGATTATATTTAAATTTTTGTGTCATGTTATTAGACAAATACTGATTCTGAACTGCTCCAGATGATATATGCACAGTTGTGGTTGTAGTGTAGAGGTTTGGAGCTTGCTTTAGTAAAAAAGTATTTACCCTCCATATGCGAAATGCCTCTCTGTAACGCCACGTGTTATTGTGTTTTTGTATAGTATTAAGTCGGGTAAGTCAAGACAACGTTTAATAGTGGCTCCTCTCAAAGCGACGACATCGCAAATCCAACCCCACACCAAATAAAAAAAAAATTGCTGTAGAACTTAAGAACAAAACTCCAAAAGACAAACTTTTGACATGAGAGCAGAATTTTTTATTTAAATCAAAATTAGGAGACAGTACCAACATAGAAACATAGTGGAGAATTCAGGATTTTTTTGCAGGTACGGACACCATGAAGGTAGATTGAGAGGAAGCAAACCAGGAGGGAACAGGAAAGGAGGAGGAAAAAACAAAAAAGGCACTTTTGCTCTACCAGTTGCCAGTTTGGTTTACCAACTGCTGGCATTTAAAAAAAAAAAAAAAAGGAAAAAAAAAACAAAAAAAAACCCCCAAACACCACGATGTAAAAGCCTGACCGCTACCGAGCAGAGCAACGTAAACAAGGCCAGTTTCTCTGTACAACACTGGCCAAACTTTTGCTTCTGTCTCGGCTGCATGCCAGGTCACCCAGTATGGAATAAAATGTGCGCGTATGGTCAGTCTTTCCTAATCTGCTGTCACTCAGGTAAAACTAATAAAATAGGCAACAATGGTCTCAAGCTTCCGGAGCCACCCAGCGCCAGAGCCTCAAAGCTTTTCTGTACAATGCGATGAGGTTGCCACGTGGTAGCACGTTGGGCGGGCAGCTACACTGCTGCTCAGAATAACTGTTAAAATGATTGACATACAAAAAGTAACTCAACATCCGGTGCTCCAGAGGCTCCCCGACACCCCCCCCTGGTTGAACAGCAGGGTTTGAAACTGGTGCAACTCGAGCGGCGAAGGCAACCCGTCTGCGGCGGCAAGGAAGCTCGGCTTCTCTGTAACTACACCGTCTTATCGACCGCACGCAGACAGGGAAGTGCAGAGACTTCACCGTGGTCTACACAGAGAGAGAGTGTGAGAGGGGGGGGAGGGAGCCAAGAGCTACAAAGATACGATTCAATCTATAAAAATAATCTAGTGATAAATAAGCAGAAGGAAATGCGTGGAGTTAAGAATCACGGTCCTTCAGAACCATAGTCTGTAGCAGCTTCTGGCTTCTCTGTAACACACCAGAACACACATGGGCTGAAAAGGACCGGACGAGAGACATGAAAAATAACACCTTCTCTAATAGAAAATATACGTTCACCAATCGAAACAGGCCTAGAGTTATACTTTTACTGTGATCATACTTAATACTACACACAGGCAGAATTCGGATTGTTAAACATTCCTCTGATCTTCGGGTTCTGAAGTGATCGAAATGCGTCAGGTAAAAAAAAATATATATATAGGTCATGCTGGCGTAAACGGAACTTGTCGGAAATAAAAAAAAAAGGTATGATTGGCTTCAGTGCTTTAAGTGGCAATGCATAGCAGTGTGCATTCAAAACAGCAAATTGTGCCATGATAAACATCAGTTGAGAAGCATGAGGGAAAAAGGAGCATGAGGTGGAGAGAAAATAAAACAAAAAAAACAAAATCAACACTACCCAGACTGTCACATTACAGGCCTTTCTAAGTACACGGAAAACTGTCACGGTCGAAGCTCAAGTTTTGAGAACGGGTGTAAGCGAAAGGAAGGACGGATTTCTCTATCTTTGGGAATTACAGATTCAGAGGAAGAGGGTTGAGGGTTAAGTGTGAGGGTATCGCCGTTCTCCTTGAAGCAGCAAGCTTTCCTTGGAGTGTAACACCTGCTGACTAAAAGGAGATGTTATGGGTTTAATAACGGAGCTTTTTAGGCACCTCCCACGAGAACGAGTCGCGGCCGAAGTGGCCGTACACGGCGGTGCGCTGGTAGATCGGCTTCTTCAGGTCCAGATCTCTGGAAGTACACAGGAGAACGTGATATATGTAGCCAAGGACGAAAGGGTGTAAAAACTGGATACACTACAAGCAATGTGTATAGTAAAATACATCTAGCCAAATAAAAAAAACTCCAGGACACCTTAAATAACGAAAATGATTAAAAAGGTGATGCAGCTGCCTGAAGACTACATAAATTAATTGGGTTTTATCTTCGTGTTCAACCCAACATACAAGCCTTAATAGATAAAGCACCATCTTGTCTGTGCTGCCAGAGATATTTAACATTTAAACATAGAATCATTTCAGCATATTTAAGAATTTAAGAAAAGCTGTTATAATGTTGCAACGTGTGCACTTGTACATATTCCTGGCCACGCCTCCTTCTTCCAGCTGCGGCTTTTCCCCTTTCCAAAGCCTCGAGGGATTCAATAATAATTCACTGATACTCTAGAGGCATGACTGGTATACAGCTAATAAGCCTGCTTTACCTGACGATAACTCCAGGGCGGAGGTCAAAGTTCTTCTTTACTATGTCCAGCAGCTCCTTCTCACTCTTCTCGGAGGTACCGTAGTGGAAAATGGAAACGGACAGAGGATGGGCCACGCCGATGGCATACGACAGCTGAGGTAATAAATAAAATGAACTCAATTAAAGAAAGCAGCAAAAAAAAAAAAAAAAAAAAAAAAAAAAAAAAAAAAAAAGTAAAAGTACTACTTAAAAGGGCATGGTCAAATTCCTAACCTGCACAAGCACGCGCTTGCAAAGCCCCGCCTTCACCAGAGACTTGGCGACCCAGCGGGCAGCATAGGCAGCAGATCGGTCCACTTTAGTGTAGTCTTTTCCAGAAAACGCGCCGCCGCCGTGAGCTCCCCAGCCTCCGTATGTGTCCACGATGATTTTGCGTCCGGTCAGACCAGCATCGCCCTGCAGTACAGTTACCATGAAACCCTCTCAAAAGGAACAAAAAACACGTCCACGCCATCCGATGTGTAGAACGAGCCAATGTACGCGTCACTCACTTGTGGGCCGCCGATGACGAAGCGCCCGCTGGGTTGCAGGTGGTAGACGGTGTCATCGTCCAGGTATTGGTTTGGCACCACCGCCCTTACGATCTTCTCCTTCAGGGAGTCACGCATCTCATCCAGAGTCACGCACTTGTCGTGCTGCACGGACACCACCACGGTGTGCACACGCAAGGGTACCATAGTGCCGCGGTCCTGACGGTACTGCACAGTCACCTACAGAAGAGAAGAGGAGCATGAGGTCAGCTACAAGAGGAGATGCCTTTCATAACTGTTACACCATGTTTACACCTTAAACACAAGCTCCTCTCACACCTCATACATATTTGCCCTTCTTGATTTTATTTTTTTAAACTACTTTGCATCCAGCAACTGAAGAATGCTTTTTATGTGTATATTTACAAAATTTTCCATTAATGCAAAAGAAGAAGCTGACAGGAAACCTTGCAAGATGCACAGAACAGAAACCTATCAGAACTAATGGAGGACATGCAAAAGTATGTGCACTCCTTTGCAGAATGACAGATTTTTGCTCGAACCTTCTCAATCTCAACCTGGAAAAAGTGTTCATGAGGCGCGCTCTGAAAACGATGCCTTTGAGAAACGTGATACTTTGTACTGTTGATTGGACGATTCCCAAACACATTTAAAGAGCTGCAGGTAAACACCTCACCTGAGTTTTGGAGTCCGGCCTCAGCCATGGCAGAGACCCGTTGCGGCGCAGCTCAGCCATTTTAGCGTTCAGCTTGTGTGCCAGGATGATGGTCAGGGGCATGCACTCCTCCGTCTCGTCAGTGGCGTAGCCAAACATCAAACCCTGAGAACCACATCAAGCACATCTCGGACCAAAAAGTCTTCCTTATGCTCTTAAACGACACACTGCTTCGTCTACAACACTGTACTATAGTTTACATGCATTTTCGCACTCACCTGGTCTCCAGCTCCAATGTCTTCTTCGTTGCGGTCCAGGTGGACGCCCTGGGCAATGTCCGGGGACTGCTGCTCCAGAGCCACAAGGACGTTGCAGGTCTTGTAATCGAACCCTGATCAATAAAGATTATATATAAGTGCCACAAAAGGAAAATTACAACGAGGGATGGAAAGGACACTGTAATGCCACAATAATACACCAACATGCAGCTACTATACCTGAGAATTAGGTTTGTTTATTGGTTTTAAAAGCCATGCCAGCATCAATGGTAAATTCCATGGCAGAATTAAGGTGGGAATGAAAAGAAGTTTTGACCATAGCAGAGTTCAGTAGTGGAGTCCATCAGTTTAATGTATTCTAGTATTCCTAAATACACCAATCAGGTATAACATTGAGTGGTGAAGTAAACATTGTCTCTACATCATGGCACCTGTTAGTGGGTGGGGTATATAAGGGCAGCAAATGAACAATTTGCCCTCAAAGTTGTTGTATTAGAAGCAGGAAAAATGGGCAAGTGTAAGGAGAGAGTTTAACAAGAACCCAATTGTGACGTCTAGACGTCTGGGTCTCCAAAACCGCAGCTTTGTGGGCTGTTCCCGCAGTATCTATGAAAAGTGGTCCAACAAAGGAACAGTGGTGAACAGTGGCCGAGGCTCGTTGATGCACGTGGGGGAGCGAAAGCTGGACCGTGTGGTCCGATCCAACAGAAGAGTTACTGTAGTGCAAATTGCTGAAGTTAATGATGTTCATGCTCAATAAGTCAGGAATGTTTTGGCAGCAAAAGGAGGGCCAACACAATACAAGTGGTCATAATGTTATGCCTGATCGGTGTATGTACTAGCAGAAAAGCTGTCTTTTGTTTAAGTGTATTATTGAAGTCCATTAATATGCGTTTTATTGTCATTAACAGGGAATAGAATAAATGTTGACATCATGCTCAGTAACCATCCCAAACACTTCAATTTATAAACAAGTCACAAAACTGAAATGACTCAAACCCATACTGAGGGGAAACTACAAAAGCCAAGTAATAATGATGCCAAATAATAAGTGTTCTTCATATGCAAAATCACACTATTTGCAAAACTAGTTTGATTCTACCGTCACACCTTTAGTGGAGTCGTCATAGCCGATCTGCTTGATTGTTTCCCTAACAACCTTCTGGTAGTCAACGTTGGCATGGGAGGTGATCTCACCGGCAAGCAGGATCATACCGGTTTTAGCCACGGTTTCTGGAGAGAGAGAGAGAGAGAGAGAGAGAGAGAGAGAGAGAGAGAGAGAGAGAGAGAGAGAGATTGCAGTGAGATACAAACAGAGGAGGAGGGCAAAAAAAACCCAAAAATCGCAAATGCTGTTTTTTGTTCTAAAACCTGAAACAACCACAGAAGGTTTGAGTGGTAGAATTTTGTAAACACCTTGTTTCAATAATTTGCAAATAAAATTCGGAGCTTTTAATCTCATAACGATCCTACCGTAGGTTTAACACTTACCACATGCCACCTTAGCGTTGGGGTCCTGCTTGAGATGAGCGTCCAAAACCGCATCGCTGATCTGGTCGCAAATCTTATCTGTGGGGGAAACAGCGTGCGCAGGTTTTAACGTTAATAAGCGGGTCTGTGATAAAATAACGCGTTCACGCACTGGAGAGTGCTGCTCAACAAATCTGACACCAATGTAATCAACCTGCCTGACAGCGGACATAAACCATGCCAAGACTGCTGGCTAAACACATTCCTTCTTGGAGTTCGAAGCAGCACACTGCAGCAAAATACGGCTCACGAACAGAAAACCTGTCAGATATTTCTCTAAAAGCAAGACAGACCTTCTGCAGTAATGGACGAGCAGCTTATCTTTCTTGAACATGTGAAACATTACGGCTGTTGTACAGGGAAGACGTCTGGCATCACGGTGTACATCAGCGCTAACACTGATCATGTTAATTACAGGGAGTATGAAAAAGATATATTGTGAAACTGGCATATGTTGCATAAGCAGGAGGCAAGAAAAAAAAAAAAAGACCACTTGATTACAAACAGCACTTTGGGGACAACATTGGGAAGACTTGCATCATGAAGATGCCTTTCGAACAGGAGCATGCACTGAGCATCCAACTAGATACCTCGCTTAATAGTTGGGTTACGTGCGAGTGGAGTTACAACCGCGCAGCCTTACAGAGAATCTATATTTAAAGCAGGCGTAAGCCGGCCTAATCAGCTGCATCACGGCCAGGACTCGAGGCCCTGTGCATGGACCCGATGCGGCTCTAGGCAGGCAGTTTAACACAATAGACTGCATAACGTTGCATGGAGACCTGGGGCGCTTTCTTGTAGTGATAAACACAAATATAATTAACTAATGAACAACAAATATTTAATCCCATCTGGTCTGGCGCGAGCTTGAAATGCGATTCATTGAACATGAAGGATTTCCCTCCAATGTCAGGGTTGCCAGTTAGGGCGTCTTTTACTCTTGATGGTAAAGGCCAAATGAAAGAGAAAGCAAGCAACGTGCTGATAATAATCTTTAGATTATTCTGATTTAGCAAAGTTTTTTTTTTTTTTTTTTAAACACAGTACAGAAACCTGTATATTATATTGGCTGCGAGTCAGTTACAACATGATTGTCATCACGAGTGTCATGAGTTAACTAGCAGTTTATCGCACATTCTCTGTTCTAAATGTACCTTAAATTAATACTAAGGTTTTCAATACTCTAACCAACATGGGCATGGACAAATACTGGTGATTTATGCAAATGTATGTTCATCATCAGTGAAGCCACCCTAAACAGAGCATAAAGAACAGAGACATGTTTTTCAAATAACTTGTTCATGTCTATTAAACACAGGTTCCCATTACCTCTTACTCTCTCTGCACTGAACCAGTTGCCGAAACAAAAGTTTGCATTACTGTTTACATTTTCAGATGACTGGGCAGCTTGTAAAAACATTCTTGTAAAAGGTTTTAATTCAAATAATTATGGCGTTAATAATTATTACCTAAATAATCAGGACACCAAACGGAAACTTTTGCCATGTTTCCACACGGACGGTTTTAATTGCCGGATGCGTGCATCATGGTGGATTTTGGTGCTTGATTTGAGACTTGGTGCATCAGTAAAACAAATGTTTTGTGATTTCAAATCTTCACGAAGTTCATTTATTTATTTTTTAGATCTGAGCAAAGACGTCACGAACAAAATTTGTTTCATTGGAAGTTTTAAATGCTTCTCTTGTATATTTTTAATAAAAACCTAATGAGCAAGCCAGAGGAAACAATGGCAATTAAACTCAGAGATGGTATGAGATGAAAGAACCCACCCTCATCCGAGTGGCAATATTCGTTCATTTTCCTTCAATCATTGTAAATGTGCTGCTTAGTGATTGCAGTTTGCATGCACAGTTGTGTATTTAAGGGCCCGTCCTAACATTTGTAGCAGACTGCTGAAGCAGTGTGTGTTTTTTATATATATATTAAATACAGATCCATCCTCATTGTTCTTGAGTCGCTCTAGAACTCATTTCCCGCATGTGGTTGCTTCTACCACAATGAAGGAAGCCTTGGTCCAACCAAGCATCCTGATTTAAAAAAAAACGAAACAAAACTCCCGTAAAATGTACACAGCACACCCATTCCCTACACACGCAGTGCATAATTTGAACCTATTCTGGACTCTGGGGGTCCTAATAATGACTTTTCTTTGAGCTGACAGATGTGCATGAGAAACTCAAATCACCAATCTGGCAACCCCGGATGGAGGCTGACGCAAGAGCACGAGGAGCCAAAAATGCAGGCGATCAGAAAAGGGATTAAATCAGGCTCATGTATATAAATAATAAAACAAACACGTATATACACACCAGAAAACATTTGTTCCCCCCCCCCCCAGTAATTGTGTTAAGGAATTTACAAATATTGAATTCTTAAATCCAGTGACTTAATATATTATTTATAAACAGGGAAACTGGGATGATCAGGATGGGGGTAGGATGTACATATCTTATTTAAAAATTTAGTTGTCATTATAATAATTGTTACAATAAATTCGATCGTTTGTACAAGAAAAAAAACTGCTCATGAGCATTACTCGGGCACCATGCTGTCCTCTCGTCGCACTGCGCATGCGCACAACTTCTCCATCACTGCACAGTAAATCATGTCGCTTCTCGAATATAAAATTATTGAGACGCAATTCAGGTTCGCGTTGATATCAAATGTTTACATAATGTACAAATGGGGAAAAAAATGTGTGTATTTATTGTATTGTGTTGGCCTGTGTTCGTGTACTCTGCCTGGAGACCGGCGGCGTGGTGAGGATTAACGGATACCGGCACAAACATTTTTCTATAAACTAATATTTTGTCTGTTTACTTTTTTTTCTTCTAATCGTATATCTGTTTAAGTATGAATAACAAACAATACAAATTAAACAAAATACGCCACTACACATGGAATTGACTAGACAAACCGGTTTTAGCGGCTATTGTTTGCTAATATGCTAGCTGGAAGCTCTGATTGGCGCCTGGGTCATATACGGTTCATCCCCTGCTCGTATCCACGACCTAATCCTTCATTCAAATACTCATTTTCACTTTAATTCGGATTAAACTACACATTATTTGCTGATACATACCAGGGTGTCCTTCACCGACTGACTCGGAAGTGAACAGAAAGCAGTCTTCATTCGTGATGGAGTTTCCTTGTCCGTTCATATTTCTAGTATATAAACTGGTCAATGTATAATAATGTTTTTAAATGGCTGGCTGGCTGCTGGTGTGTTCCGTGAACCGGGAGCGATGTTAAAGTCTTACACAACACCTTTCGATTCACACTAAACCTGAATGAATGTAGCGGCTGATGCCGTCGCTTATATTCCTCGTCATCAGCCGAACGCTCGAAGCTGATTGCCTTAAAGAGACGTCAGTCATTTTCCAGAGCCAATCACGTGGCAGGATTTAAAACAACGCCCACACGGGAACGCAAGTGACGTACGAACGAAACAGACACATCTTGCTTTGAAGCAGCATGGCACGTTCAAGCATATATACAATATATATGCATTAAAAACATAACTTATTCTTTCTATTTTGGTCATTCCTTTTTAATATAAAGGCACCCAGGTTATTTGATTTCTACAAGTATATGTGACATCACCTATATATATATATATATATATATATATATATATATATATATATATATATATATATATATACATACATGGGCGTCACAGTGGTTTGACCCACTGCCTGTTTTCTCAGGTTATCTCACCTTCACTACACACACGAGTCAGGTGTGTGTCTGCAGCTCAACTAATTTTCATCTCCATTAAGTAGGGTATTTTATTCACTTATTTTATTGACTAAATAAAGCAATTCTCTATAATGTAGTTGATGCAGACTCATCCATAAATTAGTTGCGGCAAAAATGCTGATTTCGGATGTAATTTTCCATGAAACTGCTCTATTAGTGATTAAAATATCACTTCTCTAGTGAACGTTAGCTTGTTTACAAGAGCTTGTAGCATAGTGCACTAACACTAACACACCAAAGCCGTTTCCCATGCAGTGTTTTATTTGGGACGACTTGGAATAATGTTAATTTAACATGAACACACAATTAGCATATTGTTTATCTGTGCATTTACTAAATGAGCACTGTGCTACGTCTGAACTGACCACACTGTATTTTTTTTGTATAATCAATTTATATTCTGTTCTTGTCTTCATTAATTTGTAAATAAACTGTTAAACATTTTTTTAATTCCTTGTTTTTATTGTTGTGATTATTTTTTAGGATAGTTTTACTTTCTTTATGTAAAGCAGTTTGAATTACCATTGTAATTGACGCAGTCTCCATGCTACAATAATAATGTACTGTGTCTTTATACTGTAAATACAATTTGACTGTATTATTTGTGTCCCCCCTCAAAAATCATGAGAAATTTTATATTAATTGTCCCCCCCTACTGTTAAATGAAATTTACGCCCATGTATATATATATATAATGCCTACAAAACACACTTGTTTATAAATGATGCAGTCGTAGAGAAAAAAGCCTGTTGTCATGTATGTCCATAGTTCATCTACACATTGCTGACATTGTTGGTTAATCCAACTCAAGTTCATCAGATTAAATATCCAGTCTAAGATGGACTCTGGACCTCATGTGCTGCAATGTATAAGGGTAAACAAAGTGCAGAAAAATAAACCGGTGAATATATAAAGTGTCTAGATTTTATGTACGGACAAATAGAACGTAGTCCACACCACTATGAAAATCAATATAATGTTGCTTCGTTGAAAAGGTTTCGAAAGTAAAATGTTTTCTCGTGTCAACGTTATTGTCAGGAATTGTGTTTTTTTTTTCTTTTTTGGAGACACATCTACACGGGTTCCACTTGTGAACGTCATTCAGTTTTGTCTCTGTATCAAGTCTGCAATATTTACAGGTAGAAAGAAATTAAATTGCTGCATTTGTTTGCTAGTCTAATACTAGATCCATATAATATTATATCACTTACATATAAGAAATATATAAGTGAGAAAAAAGCATCACACACATGCGGATTGAAACACTCTGTTACACATATAGAGTATATTATTATTTCAATAGTCAGTTCTGTTTTTTTTAAGAATACTTATTGATCGCACAATAAAATTATTACTTCACAGATCCCAGAGATGTTATGAAGCTGGGGTCAGTCATGATACAGTGGCCCTTGCTCAAGGGCCCCAAGAGTAGCAGCTTAGCAAAATTGAGGCTTAAACCCTCAACCTTCTAATCAGTAACCCATAGCCGTAACCACCGAGCTGCTACTTCCCCCTATGCAAGCTATATTAAATGTTCCCATTTACTCTCATCTGGATTTATTATGGGAGTGTTTTCTCCACGTGATGATCATGTTTCTCAGAGGAGACAGCTGTGGACTGCCGGCTTTAACAGCCTGTCTGTCAAAGCAGGTCGAAAGACGGATTGCATTTAGCCGCCAATGTTCTGAAGAAATTCTTCGTAATTAGATAGTCAAAACTTTAGGAAAGAGACTCGAGTATCAGAAAAGCTGTCATTTTTTTACATGAGAAAACCCTCTGAGCTGTGCACTTTCATGGAAACATGAAAACAATTTGCATGTCTTTTTTTTTGTTTCAATAACTTTAAAATACAGAATAAAAGGAAGAGAGTGAACAATTGTTTATATCTGCAGTAATGTGAGTGAGAACAGGAACAAGCTTCTTTTTGTGGGAATTACACAACTTTAAAAGTAACTGCAAATGGATAAAAAGTACAATTACGCTGTTTTTGGACAAGTAGGCAGGAGTAAGATGAGATGTCTGTGAGTTCCTGGCCAAAAAAAGTTTGTGTTGTTATTGCACAACTCTCTCTCTCTCTCTCTCTCTCTCTCTCTCTCTCTCTCTCTCTCTCTTTCTCTCTCTCTCTCTCTCTCTCTTTTAATTACTTGTGCTCAAACATATCAACTCTGCAATGTTTCATCTATTCATATTAAAATTTGTCTATTCATCTCAACGTAGGATCTTGCCACACACACACACACACACACACACACACACACACACACACACACACACACACACACACACACACACACACACACACATTAACACAGTTCATGCTTAGGCACAGTCTAATGGTCGTTCATAGAGATGCATAGCATGTCGTCTTTTCATTTCTCCTCAGCAGAGTCATCATGGCATCCTTTGAGACATTATCATGGGTGTGTGTGTGTGTGTGTGTGTGTGTGGGGGGGGGGGGGGGGTAGGATAATGTGCATGATAATGGTCTGGGCTGATGAACTCCATAAGTGATGAGGAGACGTTGTGTATGTTGAACGGTTTCAGAGAGGGGAAAATGAAAAGCCATAAAGCTTTTTTTAAATTTGTAATTTACATTACATGTATAACATTTGGCAGAGCGACTTGCACTTATCTTATTTGCACAAATGAGCAGTTAAGGAATAAGGGCTTTGCTCAAGGGCCCAGCAAGGGCAGCTTCACCATGCTGGACTTTAGTGGTGTAAAATATGACCCCAGTAAAAGTAAAAGTGTCCCTTTAAACGTTTACTCGAGTAAAAGTACAAAAGTATTTGCATTCAAATGTACTTAAGTATCCAAAGAACTATTATTTATTATGGCTATAATGTTCCTATTACAATTTCTTTTACAAACTTAGTTTATGTGAAAAAACTCTAATGTGACTCTCAGCACACTGATCTATTAATAGAACGATATTTATGAGTCAAACACTGATTGGTGTCTATTAAAATGATCATGAGCCCAAAATCTTTTCAACTACTAAAAAAATTGCAAAAAGACCACGGCTGTTGTTTTGAGTTCGAGTCTGGAGTTTCTTCATCATTTATTTTCTCTCTAAATGTTCTGCTTGCTGTTGAAATGATGCTGAAGAGTATGTTAATGATCAGTAGATACACCAAGCGCCAATCCAAACAAATCGAAAACAGAGCGAGCGCTCGACCCTGATTGGTGACTTGCGTGTTCGACCAGTTACGTTTTTATCCTCATAAATAAAAAGGACCAAATGATTTTCAAAATGTGGGCGAGTAAAAAAATAAAGATTATAGGAAAATATGTCAGTAAAGTACAGATACCACCAGATGTCCACCACTGCTGGAATTTCACCTCACAGACCAACATCTTACCCCTTAACACTTGCCAGACCAAACCATGTCTAATTGTTTAATTATTGAAAGCTTTGCATATTAAAGCTTCACTATAAATTCTTACAATCATGTCCCTTATCACTTTTTTTACATTTTCTTTCTTTTCACATTCACATTAATCACATATGCACCTCATGTCCCATGAAAATTCTGACATAATTTATCCAAAATGTGTGTTTGTAGCATTGTATTGTAACATTTTGGGATAAAAGGCTTTACACAAAGGTCACTAAAAAGGTGCAGTCATGCGGTCATGAATGAGTCTCTCAGCTTTCAGCTCAAATCAGGGCTGCAGCCTGTCACGTGATTGATACTGGCATCCAATCAGCCTCAATAAGGGCTCATGGTGTCATAAACACAGAGTAAATATCTCAGGTTAACTCAGATACTCTTATAGAGGTGTTTCAGCTCCTTAAATCCAAACCCAGCAGCACAGTTTTAGAGCAAACGGAAAATAAAAGACACACACACCAACACACACACTCACAAACAATCACATACAGAAGCTAGGATGAATACAAAGCACAAGGTAAGATGTGGTAATATTGAAGAGTAACATTTGTAACAGTTAAACCAGAGAAACCATCCAGAATCCGTAATTTGTCCACATTTTGCAGAAAAAACTCATTTCACACAATGTTCCCCTTCACCCAGATGTAGTCAGTCATGCAAACAAAATGTGTTCTTTGTTTCAGTAAATTCTTTTCCCAGCTTCTTTTCCGCTTCACCTTCTTCTTATTCTTCTTTCGGCTGCTCCCATTAGGGGTCTCCACAGCAGATCATCCGTCTCCATACCCCCCTGTCCTCTACATCTGCCTCTTTCACACCAACTACCTGCATGTCTTCCCTCACCAAATCCATAAACCTCCTCCTTGTTCTTCCTCTTTTCCTTCTTCCTGGTGGCTCCATCCTCAGCATTCTCCTACTGATATACCCCATGTCCCTCCTCTGCACATGTCCAAACCATCTCAATCTCGCCTCCCTCGCTTTGTCTCCAAAACGTCCTACCTGCGCTGTCCCTCTAATAAACTCATTTCTAATCTAACCTGTGTTTTGTCAAACCATGCTTATGTTTCAGTATTGAGGCTGTAAATACACACCCCATTTTCTTCTGCACAGTGTTATAACTAGAGGCAAAAGAAGGCCGAATGACCATCGGACTTGATAAAATGGATTGTGATCCAGGATGAACCTCAGTGTTTCATCGAAAGGAGAAAAAATCAGAAAGGGTCAGATATCAACAATATCAACTAACCCATTTTTCTAATGTTACCAATATTTTCAGCTGAGATGGAATTTTTCTTTAGTTTTCCATGAATAATAAGGAAAGATCTGCTCCTTGCTGAAATGCACTCAATTATCGGTATAAATGCTAATCGTTTTAATGAAACGTAGACAAAGACATGTAGACGTGCTCCTTAAATTAGCTGCATTTATAATAAATTAAGTATTTGAAATCTTTTTTGCAATTTAAAAGCATACAGTGTTCAGAATGAATGTGATGAAAGAGAAAAAAACATGTTTCTAAACTACAGAAAGACTGACTTTATTTAAAAACTGGATTTGGTATCAGGTAGAAAATATCTAAAATGACTTCCATTGATCACATTTATACAACAGAGCAGTTGAGGGTTAAGGGCTTTGCTCAAGTGCCCAACAGTGGCAGCTTGGGATTCGAACTCATGACCTTCCGATCAGAAGGCCATCATTTTATTCACTGTGCTGGCACTTCCCTACCTTAACTGACATACATTTGGAAAGGGGAAACGAGTAAATCTAATGTTTCTTCCTCAATACATCACATGCTAAGAGTCAAAACAGTACCAGATTTGAGTAAACAGAAGGTCATTTTGTCTGTCTGTCTAAGGAACATTATTTATAATTGGGTGAAATGGCACAGCCTCATTAGAAATATAGACTTTAATGCCCAGTTTGCGTAGTGTAGCATTATGTATTAGCCTGTGGATTTGCAGAAAAGCAGCGTGCTCTGGAAGAAACCCTGTGCCAAGATTAGACACTGTCTTTATTGTTCTGGCCGACCGCTTTACAAACGGCAAAATGCTTTTGAGAATTATTGGTGCTGAGAACATACTTACGTTTAAGACCTGCCACATACTTTCCTTTAGCTTTCAGTTTTAAAAGTCTCGAAAGACATGGACACAACAGACAAAAAGCCGTGCTTATCGAACTAGCTTGCTAATCTTACCACTGCTAGCATAGTTATTTCCTTCATGAAGAAAAAACATTAAATATAAAGTTAGAAAGTGTGAAAAACAACTCGCAGTCTGCATTAATTCAAGGAAACAAACCTTTTTAACAGCATCCAAGATTTATTTTGTAATGAAATTCTTCAACATGTTGCTCTGTTTTCACTTTGTTTAACGGTTTTCTGACTTCTTTTGTGTGGTGATGCAGAGGAATTGAACTATTAACATTCGCTAGTTAAATAAAATAAAATAAAATAAAATAAAATAAAATAAAATAAAATAAAATAAAATAAAATAATAAAATAAAATAAAAATATTATTAAAAAATTAAATATTGTAAAAAAATTAAATAAATTAAAATAAAATAAAAACAACCAACACAGGATTAATGAGAATACAAACAACCCATAACTAGTAATTTCCAACCTGCGGTTAAGAAGAAGCTGAGCGAGAGCCCTCTCAAACCTTAATGTCTACTCAATGAGTAGTCACTCATATCATGAGTGATATGATGCTTACAGTAAATACACTATATTGGCAAAAGTATTGGGTTACCTGGTCATAAGTGCATGTGATATTTGAGCATTGCATTCCACATTTAGTGCGAATTTGCTCTTATAATTCCCTCCACTTTTCTGGGAAGATGTTCCACTAGATTTTGGAGTGTGTTATGGATATTTGTGTTTATCAGACACATGGGTATTACGAAAGGCAGGCACTGATGTAGGTGAAGTGAAGAGACCTGGGGTGCAGTCAGCGTTCCAATTTATCCCAAAGGTGTTCAGTAGGGATAAGATCAGAGCTCTATAGCAGGCCATTCAAGAGCTTTCTCTCCAAAGCATGTAAACCAGATCTTCAAGGAGCTCACTTTGTGCACAGGGGCATCGCCATGCTGAAACAGGTTTGGGTTTCACAAAATCTTATTATAGTGCATCTAAAGACGTCCGGTACAATTGAGTGCCCTTAGCTTTGAGGTAACAGTTTGGAAAAGAACCACATAAAGCAGGAAAGGTCAAGTGACCCAATACTTTTGGCAATATAGAGTATAATATGACTTCATTATCTAAAGCAAATTTCCAATAGCATTTACTTTAAATCAATGAAAAATGATACATTAGACTAAATCTATAACTTTAAGTGGAGTCACACACTGCTAACACACACTTTCAATGCCATGCCTTTCCCTACTTTGTAGTTCAAACTGAGTCAAATAAAATGCACCATAAATCTGCCACAAAAGTGACTCCTATTATACAAGATAGTTACACCATAAATCATACAGGGTTCATAAAGACTGAAGTTGTAACCATGAATATAAAATCCAGTCAATTAACATAGTATTAGCAGCACAATCACTAAACACATGACAGATCATTTAATGGCCTGGCCAACAATAAAAGTCAATCATTCTTTGCACGCATTTGCAGTGG
This sequence comes from Silurus lanzhouensis, assembly GCA_039877035.1. Classification (NCBI taxonomy): domain Eukaryota; kingdom Metazoa; phylum Chordata; class Actinopteri; order Siluriformes; family Siluridae; genus Silurus; species Silurus lanzhouensis. The sequence continues at coordinate 936,969 of JBCEWE010000386.1, forward strand.
CGTCATTTCTTGAAGCGTATGCAATGCAACAACATTCATTTACATCCAGAGTTCCATTTTTAGCCAAGATCCTGTATCGATGATGGGACGTCAGAACGAGTCTCCTCCAGCACATCTGAAAGTTTCTCAAGCCTCCCTGAACCACCTTTTCACAATTTCAACCTGATGAATCCTGGCATTGTCATCTTAAATCATGCAAGTGCCACCAGGCAAGAAAATCCATTGATGGAAAACCTGGTAATTTAGTATTTTTGGGTAGTAATCGAAACTTGTTTTGCATACATAACATTGCTGAACATACCCTGACTTACTGAAGCAGCCCCAGATCATAACATTGCACCCCACAGGCTTAAACTGTAGGCAATAGGAGTAAGAGATGTATCAATTTATTCCACCTTTCCTCTTACCCTGATGCACCCATCATTCTGGAACAGGGTCAATCTGGACTTTCCCTTAGCCTACACAGTTGTTTAGTTTCAGTAAGGTCTCTTTTTGCATTGTGTAATTCGAAATGCACTTTCTTTCACTATTCATAGCCATGATTTCTTTATTGTTTTTGTATGATTTGATTTCAACAAATGTTTGTGATCTTTATGCACGATCATTCAAGATTTTTTTCTGACCACATTTCTTCCACAAAGATGTCCATCACTATCCTTCCACTATCCTAATCAATTTAATTTAATTCAAAGTAAAGAGTTTATTAAGTATATAAGTATATATATAAGTATATATATTAGACATAACATTATTGCCACCTGCCCAATATTGTGTTGGTCCCCCTTTTGCTTTTAACACAGTCATAACCCATTGATCATTAACAGCATTAACTTTTTCAGCAGTTTGAGCTACAGGAGCTTATCTGTTGGATTGGATCACATGGACCAGCCATCATTCCCCACATGCATCAATGAGCCTCGGCCGCCCACGACCCTGTCGCCGGTTCACCACTGTTCCTTCCTTGACACCACTGCAGACCACGAACAGCACACAAGAGCCACGGTTTTGCTTTGACCCACAATTTGGCCCTTGTCAATCTTGAAACTCAAGTCCTTATGCTTGCCCATTTTTCCTGTTTCTAACAGATCAACTTTGAGGACAAAATGTTCACTTGCTGATATAACCCATGATCCAATCACCATTCATAATGTTATGAAGTCCTAATGTTATGCCTGATGGGGGAATAATCATGTTTTGGACAGTTCTTATTCCAAATGTAATAATCTCTTTTTATCTTGGCTTGATTAAGGGCAATAATTTGATCCTTCTGAGACAGAGTAACATCTTTTTCAACCACAGGATACGTCTTCTGATGGTGGTTTAAGAAATGAAAATCTACTGACCATAACAGTTAGGCTTAAATAACTTGTCATCTGACACATTTTAATCACCGCAGTAACCATTCAATAAAAGGCTTTTACCTAATTGCTTGGCTACATCCAGGTGGTGACTTGTTTTGGCCATGCAGTGTATATAATATATATAATGCACTATAAAAATGGCTTCTCCTTAAATTCCAAGATGTATTTCTCAGAAATACTCAAGAGAATTTCCAGTAAATGCTAAAGAAGAGTTTCGAAAGCAGATTTTTATAATATAACTGACAAATTTAGAAAAGGTTACAAATTAATATCGAATAAAAAGATCTCCATAAACATTACGTTTGATACTTTTATAAACGAATACACAGTTTTCCAAGTTGTTTTTATTATTCCGCACAATCTGTTAAAGCTTACAAATTGCACAAAAAAAACCAACACAAAAAAATAACGTTGCACCAACGTTCTCACACAGCCGTCACGTAACTCACAGAAAATAAGCCGTGCGGAAAAAAGACAGCTGCTGATCGAAAAGCACTGAGCGGAAAGCGTAGAAGATGCCGTAGTATCCATGAGCCAAAAGTAAACACATTTGTCTGGAAATGAAGCTGCAGCTACACAAACCGAGTAGAAGTAGTAGCGAAATGAAACGTCGTAATAACGCTTTATATTGTAAAAATTTTTTCATGTAATGCTAGCTAGATATGTGAGCTAAGCTAGCTAGCGGGTTGACATTTATTGTAAAGTTTGTGTTAAAAAGTAGACATCTCTTGTTGCATCATTGATTTTATATGTGGCAAATATATATAATTATTTTATTTTATTGCTAGTAAAAAGTGTTAGCATTCATCCTTCTTACCTCATAAGTTCACTGTTCCTGTGTTTTTGTGCAAATAAGGTGTCTACTGACTTAAAGGGAAAAAATATTGATTACTATTACAGTGATAAATAGCCAATAAGGTGACATTCATAAATCTATGTAAACCTTTGCACTCATCTTCACTCTGAGACGTCAATAAAAGAGGAATCCTGTTCATCTGGTCAGCACTCCCTACTGACAAATCCTGCTTTATCTGATTAGCTACCAAAAACACAACCAAGCTGGTCAAACTGGTACACCATCTTATCCCACGTTATTACTCATCTGAATTAACCCCAAAATATTTTAACTCTATTCGGTGAAAAACTTGCCGTGTTTCGGTTGCTGTATTGAACAATACTGTACATTATGGCTTTGGAGTTTTTTCTACACAGATAACATTCGTATTCTCCTGCATTCAATGGGATGAAAATAGAAGATATGAACACACACTCTGAGCAGATAATAAATAAATATAAAGCGAATAAAGCTCATAGCATTGCAGCCACACACATTAGCACACACACAATTTTATGAGTTTGAAGTGAGGATTTAAAGTGGTCCCGGTTCCTCCAACACACACGCTTTATAAATGGATAAGTGTGTAAAGGAAAAGTACAGGCTTCTCTGAGAAAAGCTTCATTTTCAACAGTCACATCATCGTGCAACAACCAGTAGTATCTGATCTTTAGCTCGACACCACACAGAGCTAGCGTTAGCTTGGCTGAGCCATAGCACTACTAGCTACAAAGATGGCAGGGGTTTGTCATGAAAACGAAAAGCAAAATGTAAAGAAAAACTGATATAGATGGTATGCACAGAACATTTTGGGCCAGCAGTAATTACAACCCTGCTCTGTACAGCATCATATGAGTCTGGGAAACAAATACACACAAACTAGAAATGTCACTGGTGAATTTGGCCTTTAGGTCGAAATGCAAATTTTATCTTAGCGAATCATATAAACTCCAAAATGGCAAAATACAAAGTGTTTAATGGTCTTGTTCAGGAAATTAGCTAAAAGATTATTAGCTGTAGAGCTCAAATTTCTCTTATTTTTGGTTCAATTTATTTGTTTTCAGGCCCTTGGTGGACTGCATGAGGTGTTCAGGTAACTAAATAATTACTGATAATTAAAAGAAAAAAAAAAAACATTCCAAAACATATTTCTTGAAAATGTTGCACACACAGACACGTGTTAGTCTGAATTTTTTGCTCATCAAGATTTTATCTTTGCATAAACAAATAAGTTAACTGAAGTGACAACTAAAGTGAATTTACATTTTTCTAGCTTTAGTTTAATGCAGCAAAAGTGAACGAGCAGATGTACGACCTTGGATTTCTCAGGAATGCATTTGTTTTATTTCCTGACCAATGATCTTTTAAAAGCATAATTGAATTAATTTTTTTAACTGCTTAATATATAACACAGTATTATAGCATTATTTGAATGCCATGATACCATAATAAGTTGATAGTATAGTGTTTAAGGCATTGGATTCGAAGGTCATGAGTTTAAATCCCAGCCACACCAAGATGCCACTCCTGGGCCGCTGAGCGAATGAAATAAATGTAAGTCGCTCTGGATAAGGCCAATTAATAAATAGTAAAATGACAAACTCCCTTAATCCAGAGCAACTTACAATTATATCATTTATACAATTAATCAGGGCCTTGTTTAAGGGCCCAGCACTCGCAGCTTGGTGGTGTTGAGATATGAACTCATAGTTCAAAGTGGCAGCGAGAGAAAGAAATTAAAAAAAGTGATGAGAAGATGAAAGAGAGAGATGAAGGATGATTGATTTAACTTTGAGTAGCAGATGGGAATAATAGCAGATAGAATAATAGAAACAAAATATTCCTCAACACTGTTAAGGATGGACAGATGGATTCTTACTCTTGTACAGAGGCATAAGATAAATGGAGGAAGAGGATGTGTGCATGTGAATTGTCGTTTCCTGAGTGCTGTGGCTTCAGACAACTTTGGGGTTCAGGAACTGCAACTTCCTGCTTTGAATTATTGGTTTTTATTATGTTTTTATTCAGAGAAAAGTTAGAAATTTCCGGAAATATGGGTGAATGCCATTCTTTTTTATCTCGAGAGGGATGAACTCGTGCTGATATGCTAAATTTAAGAACATGTTAATATTTGACACACAGAACCAAATGTATGCTGATCATTCCAGGTGAAAGCATTTTCTAAGAGAAACAGCCTACAGCTCCACACAAAGTGATCAAAAAGCATGGACCTCGCAGACATGTCCAGCGGCTAGAGAGACATTTGAAAGCACTCTGCCCAAAACATTTAAAAGCTAGCTACCGTTTAATACTTAAAAAGCTCAAAAGCACAGCAGACTGTGATGAGAGAGGACGAGGCCCAATAGCAAGGCGCAAAAAACAGACTGCAGTGTGACACAGCAACAGGTAAGTGCTACGTCTAAAAAGAAAACACGACTCTCACTCATTGTAGCTGTTATGTAATGGCATTCTATAAGTCTTGATCAGCAAATTGCGTGGTCATCGGTTAGAGTCGCCGCTCTTCGCTGGGATCTGACCCTGAGGTGGTCTGTGTTCCCCCAGGATGGCAACAACAAGTGCTTCTGGGACACTGATGCCATTGGCAGGGCTCAGAGGACTAAGAGAGGGGGACTCGGGGGAAAACAGACGCTCCTTCCTGGTGTTCATGGCCTGGCGGGGTGAAACGGGGGAGTCTCTGGGTTTCAGACTTAGGGACTGCAGAGCGGGGACGGCCGGGCTGCGACTGCGGTGGTGCTGCTTCTGGCGTTTAGTGGAGCATGTCCTGGGACTTGGGCTGCGTGAGCTGGATGCCAGAAGGACCAGAGTGCTGTCGTCCTCTGAGCTCGCATCCGAACTGTCTGAGTGAGACGGGTACGGTGGGGCAGGAGGGGAACAGACAGGTAAGTGAACCTGGAGGTGGGAGAGTGGAGTAGAAAAAGATAAAGAAGGTTTTTGTGAAAGGAAAGGCAATAAGAAATAGAAAACAAAAACCAAGTATCAGTACAGAGTGACTGTAATAACTGTAGCCTCATTCATCAGCTGAGGAAAGCTTTGTCTTAGTATAAGCTGTAAATATTTTTCATTATATTAGATAATGAAATGAGATAAGCACAATGCTTTTCAGTGTGCTACATTTTCTATATGTCACTAATAAAACGCAGCACTTGGTGTATTGTATTTTGTATTTTGAGTTACTGCTTTATACTGTGAAATCTTCTCGATAAAATACAAATAAAACAAGACGTAACCATGTACCCACACGTCCAGCAGTAAATGATGAACTTGTGATCGGCTTGGTCATAGCCAAACGCTGAAGCGTTCTTTGTACAGTATTTGGACTAAATGATGGCTGGCGGTAAGTTTGGCTCGTTCGTGCTTTTGCTTAATGAGATCTTATCGACTCAACCTGGAATGGCTCTGTAATTCCCACAATGCTGTTCGTGTTGTGGCTGTAGTAACCCAGCACGTATTCTCCTGCGTCTCTTGGCAAATCCTCTTCTGGAAAAGTCACCTGGAAGCGAAAACGAAAACAAAAAAACACTACACATTGAATATACTGCTGGTTCGACAATCGTAAGGTCTTTAGTGTAATCTCACACACTAATCAGATTGTCTGGGTGCTTTTCATTCTTATTGTGCTCATTCTTTTATTACCTGAGTGGAATGGTCAGATTTGGCCCAGACATAGGCTGCATAGTCCTTGTGGTGTTTGAAGCCCACCTGACAGAAAAGAAGTCACATTACATTATCCTAAACACACACATTGTGACATTTGCAATAATTGAAATCTGACTATTGATCAGAAACTGCATATTTGCATTTGTTTATCAGAGGAATCCCAATTCTTTCTTTCTGCAAGTCAAATCTTCAGATAACTCGCAGTTCAAGTAGTGATGCAATACGGACATTTCTCAACTTGGTGCACGTTCTGGAAAACGGATTAGATTAGCATTAGGACAGTGTCTTGGATTCAGAATGACATGATGATCAACATCTGCTGGGTATATTTGTAAAAACATTAATAGTAACAATGTAACGAGTAATTATGATCCTGAGCATGAGACGTGTAAAATTGGGTGGATACGTGCCACGAGCGTAATCATTACCATTATATCTAACCTATCTAACAGTGCCAAGTTATGTTGGCACCCACATGGCTCAGGAGCTTAGCAACAAGGTTATTATGGCTTCATCCACTTCCTGTCTTGAAAGCTCAAATTCCATTAGAACGGGCTGTGCGACTGGCATGTGCTGATAGTAAGATACACACCACACAGCTATATTTAAACAGCACTTTCTTTCTTGGCACGTTAATAATAAAACTACGTTACAGGAGGATGTTTTTAAAATGCCTAGAAGGTCAAGTTACATGCACGGCTTTCAGTTGAGTAGATAAATGACTCTGTGTTTCGATTCCGCAATTATACTGTATTAGTAAAATAACCGAATCATGTTGCACTGTTTTTCATGAATGTACAGGAAAAGGTTTATAGAGACTAATCTACAGGTCAATATAGATTAATATGGCTAATAGAAATTATTTGTGTGATAATCAGTGGCAGCTTGTGCTGATATTGAATAGGAGGCTAAAAACTAATGCCTATCAATATCTTCAGAATAGGACGGTTGAGCAATGCATTATATCATGGCATAATCTTTCTTTCAGCTTCTCCCGTTAGGGGTCGCCACAGCGGACCATCCGCATGTTTGATTTGGCACATTTACATTTGCGGCATTTGGCAGACGCCCTTATCCAGAGCGACTTACAACTGAGCAGGGGAGGGTTTTAGGGCTTTTGCTCAAGGGCCCAGCAGTGGCAGCTTGGTGGTGGTGGGATTTGAACCTGTGATCTTCTGATCCAAAGCCCAATGCCTTAACCACTGAGCTACCACCTCCCTCCGCACATGTTTTTACGCACGTTTTTACGCTGGATGCCCTTCCTAACGCAACCCGGGATTGGGACAGGCACTAAGGCTTGTGCAATCCTAATGGCTTGGGTCGGTTCCCTGACCAGGGATCGAACCCGGGCCGCAGCATTGAGAGCGCCGCATCCTAACCACTAGACCACCAGGGAACTATAATCATGGTATAATAATAGTAATAACAATAATAATAAAGGCAGATAGAAAGCTCATTTTGGCTGTATATCATTTCGTCCACATATCAAACAATCAAAAAAATACTATTGCTTCATCTTTACGTTTGTCATCTGTCCTTTTGTCTAACTTATACTTTGGACAATGTGTGTGTAGTAGGGACTTTAATGTGAATCAGAAGAATGAGTCGTCTCAAATAGTGATTCGTTTATTTTCTTCTGGACGCGCATTAGCAAAGCATCGCAAAATCTCCGTAGGTTATGTACAGAAAATCCTTATATATAATAATTTTCCACTTTTCAAATTTACTCACTAGATCAGGGGTGGCCAACCCGCGGCTCGCGAGCCGCATGCGGCTCTTTGGCTGGTTTCATGCGGCTCTTACGTTCATATAGATTTTTGTGTGTTTGATTTTTAATGTGCGTGTTCGCTTTGCTTAAGTTCATTACGGTATTTTTAAGACTTAAATGAGCTTGCCCCTACTGGGAAACTTTGCGGTATATCAGACCTTGGCATGAGGCCAATCATAAATTACAGGGATGCACCGAGAATTTTGGGAAATACCTAAATCACCGAAACAACACGGCAGAAACACAATTGTAATGACGCAATAAAAAAGCGCAGCAGCACACGGTTATCTGGATAAGAGCAACATGACTGCGGTGTGCGGAGAGCGATTTGCAAAACATGCAATGCTGAAATTTCAAGAGGGGGGTGTATCTGCAAAGAGTTTCTCCAAATCGGGTCTAATTTATCACCTGAAATCCAAACATCCCGATTGCCATTCTAAATATGAAAAGCACGCGGCGCAGAAAAGTAAAGTCAATCCCCCCCGCGGTATATTCATCTCACGCGCATGCGCATTTGACGAAAATACCGTATTGAACTCAAGCGAAGTGAACACGCACATAAAAACCCCCACAAACAAAGTCCTTGTTTTCTACCCTGAAACACGTGAACTTAAAGCATCGATCTGTTCTGACTGACACACATGTGAAAGAATTGCTTTGAGTGGCAACAACGGAATACGAGGCAGATTTGAAGGGGATTGTTCAAGGCAAGGAATGCCAAAAGTCCCACTAAGTAACATGCATAGTAAAAGAAAAACGCTATTGTAAATTATTATATTTTTGTTTGTGGACTTGGTTAAACAGAGTTTGTGTGTGTGAGACAGTGTACACAATGTTTATTGTTGAAAATGACTGTCCTGTGGTCTTAGAACTGTAGGAGTCCATTTCTGTCATTATGTTGGTGTGTGACATTTACAATAAATCTGGCTGAGCCGAGCTGTGTGTGTGTCTGTGTGTGTTTGTGTGTGTGTGTAAGAGGAAAGGATGGGTGATGTTCATGTGTGCCCATGTGTATGATGTGGCTCTTTGCGGTAACACAGTCAAAAATGTGGCTCTCAGTCTCTGACTGGTTGGCCACCCCTGCACTAGATGGTGTCTCTCATCACATGACACTAAAGGCAAACGTGTGCTTCCTCCAGAGGATACACAAAATGCCCTATTCTACAAACACTCTCATGCCTGACTAATGTCGCTCAGATTTACAGAAGAGAGAGAGAGAGAGAGAGAGAGAGAGAGAGAGAGAGAGAGAGAGAAAGAGAGAGAGAGAGAGGGAGAGAAAGAGCGTTGGCAGTTTTGCTCTCCTGACTCCTGGCCACAGATAGCGGTGGCATTCAGAAGCGTGATCTCTTGATAACATGGGGGCGAAAGCTTCTGCTATCCAGTAAGCTCGATCTGAGTGTTGCTTTGTATTAAAGGGAATATTTCACTTTTGTTAGTAACGTAATACTGAAAAAGGCCTGTTATAAAAGACCAGAAGTGATGAAGGAATGCGTATGCAGTGCTGCCAAGGTTCGTTTGAAGTTCAGTGGTCACTCATGACCTTCATTTTAACTGTACTCTTTCTTACCTTGTACAATCCCACCCAGTCCCAGGAGCTTCTCTGGAAACCTGATGCTGTAGTAAACTTGGTTGTCGCATCCGACACTTTGGTCCACTCCTTTTCTACCTCCAGTTTGACTAATGGCAGATCCAGCTTAAAGGGAAACTGCAGAGACACAACCGTTTAGGGCATCTGTATTAACAGCTGCACAAACATCCAGCTTATATGTATATATATATAGGGGTGTAATGGTACACAGAATTCACGGATCGGTACCTCAGTTTTAAGTCACAGTTCCGTTTAATTTTGTTACAGTTTGGTGGAAGAAAATAAAAATATAGAATTGCTTGTTGTTTTTTATTAATTAATTTGGGAACATCAACAATAATACATTTTTCTAAGCAATTTTAAATAAAACACCTGCTGGGTTAAATAATATATAAATTAATATTTTGTATAATATTTTTTATATTTTATATAATGCAATATTTGATAAAAAATTAAATATTTAAAAAATTAAATAAAATAAAATGTAATATATGGAACATTTTATTAAATACAGATGTTTCTATAAGTGTGTGTGTTTCACATTTAATATTTAATTTTCTAAATATATGATCTACATTATTGTTCAAATTTTTAGAACAAATGTCTTCATTCCTTCAATCTTTCATTCATTTACTCCCTCGATATGCGGAATTTTCAGGATTTTCTCCTTTTACGAGAAATTCTTCAAAGTGGAAATAAAATGATAAATAATTCATAGAATTCAAGAAGACTGTAGTAAAAATAGAAGTGGCAGTGATTTTGCGCATGAGCAAAACTAAATCTGAGTATACAAATGCAAATTTGTATTTCTAGTATGGAGTGAGTAGCCACAGTGACACTGCGCTAACTCTAGTTTCTTTATTTTTAGACCCCTGGCATTGCTTGTGCATGTTTTTTTAGTTTAATAATTTAATTAAATAATAATAAAAAAAACTGTGCTCAAAGTGCGAGGCGGAGACTAAACAAACTTGAGGTCCGCCACTAAATACGTTTGTGAGGGACGTTATAAATATGTTCCGTACATAAAAAGGTTTGCATTCGGTACACATGCACCAAACCGAAATCCCTGTACCGAAACGGTTCGGTTCGAATACGTGTACCGCTACACCCCTAATACATAAATGTATATTCACACTCAACGTGATTGTTTTGTCTCACATGCAGAGAAAAAAGGGCGGAGACAGGTTTGTGGTCGCTAACGGTGTAGCCCATGTGACTGTGGTAAAAGCACTGCGTGACCTGTGTGGCCCCACCAAGCCACGAGGTAAGACCCCGCTGCAGAGCGGCATTATGGGACGGCACGGGGGAACCCGTCCTGCGGAGACGCCACAGGATTCGGTCTGTCCATGCAGGTTTCCTTTTCTTAGCACTGAAAAACGAACAGGAAATAAAACTTGTCTAAATAATGCCAAAGGCATTAAAATCACACAGTAATATACGAACCTTGTGTCATACGTGTGCGTTCCCACATCAAACTTGTAGGTCGGTGGGAAATTCAAAGGTCCTTCCATAAACTCGTCCATTACAGACTCGCTCTTTTTTGCAATGTTGAGCTTGAAAGACAAGACCAAAGTTGAAAGCATTGTTAATAATCACTTTTTAAGAAGTAAATCGGTAGAAATGCTATGCATTTAAAAGGCTACGTTCACAACAACGTTGTTGTTAGTCATCTGGAAAATGTCATATTCTGTAGTTTGAGCACAAATTTCTAATCATCGAATGCCTTTATTAGGTTATTCAAAACAATGCAGCTCTACTTCATATGCTAAGCTTCCCATCTTAGGCACTGGGTTTCCATACTTTAATTAAAATTGTGTAATAAAGTGTACAGGTCGCAATCTTGCGTGTAAAAATAAACGACACGTGGCGTCGGTGATTCGTCTCTAGATTCCGCTCAGCAAACTAAAAAAAGCAGTTTAGATTTTTTGCCGATAGTTTCAGCAATCAACTATCAGTGGCGATTAAACCTCTATTTGAGATGTTGGATTTCTGATTAGAAGGTTTCAAATTTAAATCCAAGCAACACCAAATTGCTGCTTCTGGGCCCTTAAGGAAGGCCCCTAAAGCTAATTCCTTGTCTTAACAGATGAATACATTTTAGACATTGCCTAGTCAGATCAGTTTTCGTTGGGAGCAGCTACTTAGAACCAAGTCTGATTCCCAGGCTGTTTTCCTGATCCCTGACGATCTGGACATTTTTAAAGAGTTAATTATTAAAAGCAAAGCAGAGTGTAAACTACACAAACTAAATTATTATGACATGTTCATCATAAAACTGAATCATAAAACATCTTCATTGTGTTTCAACGATGACTGACCTGAAAACGCATGCGCAGTAGGTGATGCACCAAGACGGTGGAATGAACTTCCCACAGATGTCTGAACATGGAGTTATTGGCTATCTTCAAACGACGGGTGAAGACCTACCTCTTTCTGAAACACTAAAACTAGCACTTTTCCTGGTTTGATTTGTCTTTGTTTAAAGACAATTTTAAGTTTGCAATCTAGCGAACCACTGTTGACTTATTCATTGGTAGAGACTCAAAGCACTTTTGTAAGTCGATCTGGAAAGGATGGTCTGCTAAATGCAGTAAATGTGAATGCAGTAAAAGTGTGTGTGGTCATGAAATGTTGCTGTATGAACAAAAACATTTGTGATGAAGGTTGTGATGAATTGTGTTGATCGTGAAGCGAGTGTTCAAGTGTCTTCGGTGACTTTTTAATGTAGAGGAGCAGCACGTTTTTAATAACCATCGACGATGCGGATCAGCATGCTCAGGTTGGGCACCACTTCACCCTTAATAAAAATACAAACAACTTAAAACAACTTAGACATGAAGCACAATGTGTTCGTTGCTAGTAGGACTCACTAGCAATCAACTTTAACAGAGGTGAACTAAATAAATAAAGGACCCTCATTGATTCATATTAAGCAAATTGCTAATTTCGGTATCAGTACTGGTATTATTATCATAGAGTACCGGTTTAGTTTGCTTCGAATTCTTATTTATCATCGATATCAAGCTGTAATAAAAAGAATAACATTGAATAATCATTAGGTACGGAAACTTTTGCACGCAACAACACAGACCATAAATGTGTTGATGAGCGGACCCGTGTGGAGGTAAAAGGAACTGCACTGAATTTCAGCATTCATTACATTGAGTATTATTATATTATATTGAATCAATAGAGTACATTCTATGATTATACCGAATGTTATTGGGTAGATTGGATCATATTTTCCATCTCTGAACTTTATTATTATTATTTATTAATTAATATTAATATTACATATCCTCGGCCTACAAAGAATCTTCTGAAACTGTACACTGTCCTGGTACTCTCTGAGGGTCTGAAATCAGTCGTCCCTGAAACTCGAAACCTCACCTGATCTTTCTCCCAGAGCACAGACAGCTTATTGTTCTCAATTGCACTTTTCACCACGTGGATATCGTAGTCATCGATGCGAAAGTTCAGGTCACCGAACCAGAACACGACACTGTGGAGAAAGAGAGCACGCATCACGAGCCTGAGGTTAAACCTGGCTTCGGAGTCGCAGCATCATTTTGAAATCGAAGGATTTTCTTCAAATTAGTTAAACAAATGTTTATGTGGATACCCTACACCAGAACAACCTAAATGCTTTCCTATGAAGAGCCAAAAATCAACTTTGATGGGCCAAAACGAAATTGTACCATTATATTACAAAAAATTAAGTTGCCATGACTCCTCGCATTTATGATTTTACAATATTTGAAAATGAATAAATAGAAAATATGACTTAACTAATGCAGATGTATTTTGAATTCTATTCTATTACTAGTTCAAAGTTTAGTGAAATGTACGCGGTGGTATCAAAATGTTTCGAGACTAGCTCTGTTTTACAAGAAAGTACTTTATTTATCCATGTTTGCACAAGATCACCTCCAAAATAGTCCCCTTGCACAGCAATACAGTGCTCCAGCGTTCCTAGAGTCTTTTCGAAGCGTCTCGAGCACCTTCTGCTATTCGAGGGCAAAAGTCCTTGCACAAGCTCTAATCTGCAAGAAGATCTGGCGAGTAGGGTGGGTGTGGAAGTCAGAACATGTGCATTGTTTTCCGACGATCATCATGCACAAGTGGCCGAATGGTTCCGACGTTTTCGGGGATCTCTCTGATGTTCTTCCACTCGCCACTCAAAATACCTTGAACGACTGGTTGCAGACGTGGGAAGTCACATTTAAATTTTGATACCACTCCGTACAGTATAATGAGAAACACTCCAATGTCTTCTTCAATAGAGTTCAATGAATGAGGCAGCTATTTAGTGACCTCTAATGAAATACATGAAACGGGACCGAATTTTCCAAAGGTTTTTCCAAATAGCAATTTGTAATGTACCCTAGAATATTCAGTAATCCCCCGTTTGTAGCGGTGGTTACGTTTCAAAAACGATAAACGAAAAACTGCGATAAACGGACACCACTCTGTTTACAAAAATCTAATTTTATGTATACAGTACTGTACTGTATTAACAATTTACTTCATTTTATAATTAATAATTATATTTGTAATAATAAATTTCATTATTTGAACATAAAACTCCCTATAAGTTTTTAAGGATTATCGTGCTATACGTGAGAGACCGGGAAAATCAGCCAAACTAATTATTTACAAGGCAAATGCAATTCGGCGATAAACCGGGGCTGCGAGATTTAAACCGGGGGAAAACAAAAACAATGCATTCCAGTAAATAACCTTTCATTTCATATTTCCCTTTAAAGCTATTAGTGTGGCTGATGTAAAACTATTCTTACCAATTACTCCAGTTAACCCAAACTTATGTAGCTAGTACATTTTTATATTTATAAACAGAAGTGGTAAATATTTTCTCTTTACTGATATAAAAGTGGGGTTTTTTTGCTACCCAAAGAACGTCATTAATCTGCAGTATGACCTCAGTGTACAATGTATTGTCATTTTAAAAATAGAAAGAAATATGAAATAACAATTCAGATCTTTGCTAAACCCCTGGCCCCACCCACTCGTGGTCCAGCACACCCACGGCAGCGCCGCCTTCGAATTGCTGCTGCTGCAGGATGCTCTCAAAGTCCTCGATGCGCTGCTCCAGGTTCCGCATGTGAGCCGGCAGGTGGCAGTTTAGGAAGCACATGGGGTGACCGAACATCATCATCCTCACACTCACTCCACCCTTATTCCCCTAGAAGTGTGAGAGAGAGAGAGAGAGAGAGAGAGAGAGAGAGAGAGAGAGAGAGAGAGAGAGACTGATTCCTAATGAAGTCAAATAATCTCGAGTGATTTATGATCACGTATTTTGTTTACTATTTTATTAGACAAAACCTCATGATATCACAGTATTTCAGGAGACCAATGCTCTCATTTCTAAATTTCTTATCTAATAAACATCACACTGGATTGAATCTAATAGGTAACTTCTTTTTCACTTCCTATTAAGTGACGCATTTACATTTACGGCATTTGGCAGACACCCTTATCCAGAAGCGATTACATTTATCTCATTCATATAACTGAACAGTTGAGGGTCCCAGGAGTGGCTGGGATTTAGACTCACAACCTTCTGATCGAAAGTCCAACGTCTTAACTACTGAGCTACCTACAGTTTCACATGGCATGCAGGTCATCACATGATTAAAGTCCTTTAAATCCAGGAACAGGAGCTGTTACAACTGCACATGTGACAACTGCAAGTATTTGTTATGGAAAATAAAAGGAGAAAAAAACCTAATGTGTGCACAGATCATATAGAAACAAGAACAAGAAATGACAACGTGACAATGCACGACAAAAACTTTACACTGACTCCTTGGTGTTGACATGGCAGAGAACTTCACCTGGTACTCGCAATACCATCTCCATAGCCAACAAAGCTCATCACCTTCAAGAAAGTTTGAGGAAAGCCAAGTTTTCACCACTTATCCAATTATATATATTCTATTTTGCAAGCAGATGCCATAGTGATGTGTCAGCAAAACCTGGTTCTCAGATTCTACTCTTCTCATGACAAGCTACCTGAATTGAGATGAAATGACACTACCAGTTAATGTTTGAGGAATACAGCTGACCTGGTATAAGCTGGCTTTAGGGCATTGTACATGACATCTGTTGACGTGATTATGTTGTGTTGTTAAAAAGCCCATAAAGAACAGATCTGTCAGTGATTTTGTAGTGACACTGCTGCTTATCCTTGTGTCAATACATTGCAATTGCTATGAAGGTGGATGACTCATTGAGATGTAGTGCCACTTTCCCCCTTTTATGCTCTGATGGCATGTCGAGGGCTTGAGAATTCCTGTTAAGAAGGAGGAATTCATATGCATTAGCCTGTAATTGGCTGCTGTTAATGATCAGGAGCTGTGGGTTTTGATGTGATGTGATGCTCAGTGAGATGCAGCACTATTGGAGTGGAGCAGAACAGAGCACAGCTGTATTCCCTGAGGGACATCTCACACACAGTGTTTTCAATCAGATTTCAGGTTCAGGGGAGGATTTTTCATCCATTGTATCTCAATCTAACATGGCCGATTTTGGAAGCATTTTGGACTAAGACTAAAATTTGTTGTCCTGATGGACAGTTGTTAGAGGTGATGCTGAATTTTGGACTGTCTGAACATGAGCATTGTTTATTGTGTTCTCTGTCTGTTTAATACACTTGGTGGGTTAAAAAAATACTGCCTGTGTGTGTGTGTGTGTGTGTGTGTGTGTGTGTGTGTGTGTGTGTGTGTGTGTGTGTGTGTGTGTGTGTGTGGACAAGCCGCTGTGCCCTACTGCATACGGCTCAAAGGAGACTGCAGCACAACCTTGGAGCCATGATGACATCAATACACGAACTCTGTGACGTCTATGCACACACACACACACACACACACACACACACACACACACACACACACACACACACACACACCTAACTCTCTCTGGCTTGCAATGATCATCAAAGGGCCATCTGAACACCAGGTCAAAGCCTAAGACACATCTCTGAAGTTAAACATCAGAAGGATGGATGAGAGGAGCTGAGCCGCCATAGTGGCGGAGAAATAAATTTAACCACGAGTCCGATCAAATGATAAAAAAAAAAAAATGATGTAAAAAAGAAGTGAACATAAAGTGTGCAGTGAGGCTTTGATGAGCAGCCACAACAGCATCTGCGCTCCTTGGCACAGATTCTACACGTCTCTGGAAGGGTGTCGGAGCGATAAATACGGTTCTGTCCTGAAATACTTCCTAGCTGCTGTTTTGATGATCGCCCCAAATTCTTCCATACATATACTTTAGATTGAGATGTGGTGATTGTGATGGCCATAACAATAGATTTACAGTGGTGAATGAAGTAAAACCCTGGATTTGAGTTAAAGTATAGATACAGTAGGTAAAATGTGACTCCAGTAAAAGTGAAATTGATCCCTTTAAACTTCCACTTGAGCAAAAGTACAAAAGTATCGACCTTCAAATGTACTTAAGTATCCAAAGTACTATGATTCATTATGGCTGTAATGTTCCTATTATCAGTTTATGTGAAAAGACTCTAATGTTACTCTTAACACACCAGTATATTAAAAGAATATCTTAATTAGTCATTAATTACAGTCAGGAGTTTCTTCCAACATTTATTCCTGATGCTGAACTGGATGTTGGTGATGAGCAGATACCACCAAGCAGCAATCAAAACAAGTTCAAAACAGAGCGCATGCTCGACACTGATTGGTGGATTGGTGCGTGTTTGACCGGTTAAGTTTTTATCCGCTCATTATTAAAGAGAAACGACTGATTTTGCAAAATGTAGTTGAGTAAAAAGTGTGATATTTGGTTTTGAAATGTAAAAGTAAACGTCTCCCCAAATGGAAATACGTCAGTAAATTACAGAAAAGTGTAGTAACAAAATACATTTACTTCATTACTTTCCAACACTGGTCATTTGACATGATTCTCATCATTCATCATCCTAGACGAAGCCATGCCCATCAGGATAGACATGTTTTATTATAGGGAACTTTATATTGATTGTCAATAACTCTTTCCTCTAAGATAACAGATAGACCCAAACCAAAGGCGGGAACAAATCAATTCTTTCCCCGTCTGTAGGTTTGTGGTGAAATACGCAAAACTGAAAACATTCTTGCAATCTTAAAAAATAGGATTGTTTAACCTACAAGTGTGAATTTAGCTTTCCAGCCTTGATCGTTCCCACTCAAGTGGCTCTTGCATGAACACAACATCGGCCTTGTGGGTGGTGGATGAGGTTTACATAAGAATTATCCAAAATTAGCCCCACCCACTCTACAGAAAAGTAAACATCTAATCAGACTGTGAAATGTAGATTGTTCCCAACACGGAATGTAAATAAGTTGTAGTCGGATGATGTCCAGATTTCGTGACTCACCCAGCAGCCACCGAGGCCGGTTCGTGTGCTTTGGGTCTGGATCCCACGTAGAAATGGCAAGTGGCAAAACTTGGAGAAAACCAGCAGCAGAACTCCCTGCATCCTTTGAGATGCCACCTAGAGGTCAAAACAGGAGCTGTACTCAGATCATGGGATGGAAAGATCGGATCATTAAAAAAATTAAATAATAATAATACGAATTTTTTAGCAATGATCAAATGCTAGTGCATTTTTGCCAAGTTATAATTCGCAGACATGATTCTATAATTGTTCACTATTATAAAGTTAACTCTTCATGAAAACGGCAGGAAAGGTGGTGTTTACTGTGTCCACATCAGGCATTAGACAATAAGACGTGACAGTTTTGGGGAAAAAAAACAGTAGATTTTTATTATCAATTAAAACAATAGATTCTATGTTTGACAAAGTTCTTCTGAGTTTGCTGATACTTTTAGACCTGACTCCAGAGATGTGTCTAGAAGCATTGCTTCACTAACCTGCACGTAACCGAAGCGTCCGAGTGTGTCCATGCACAGCTCACTCCACTGGTCTACGAAGAGCACATCCTTCAGCCTCTTATTAATCATACAGCTCACTTCCTGCAGCCTGCGGAGGGGAAACATTGTGTGATGCAGAAACATCTCAGAGCAATGACACAGAGCGATGTCTCACAGAGTCAACAAACCCTGATCCTGCAGGACTTCTACCCTGGAGAATGTCTTTCCAGCCCTTCTGACTATTGCACCTGCTCCTGCTAATTTCTCCTGTTAATTTCTAATGCTCTTTAGAGGTTCACGTTGGAAAGTGAATGTAATGTCTCAAGCAGCAGGTCTGGACATGTAGCTTGAGACAGTGGGGAATATGACAAACCATCTCACCCAATAATAAACATGTCTGTGCTCCCGTCACTGACTCCCGGGCCGAACAGCCCGCTGATGTCATCGGGTGGCATCGCTGAGCCAACGTTCCACGTGACAATGTGAATCCTACAAACAAGAAAACTGTTATTAAAGAACAGAATTTGAATAATGAGAGTGGATGAAACTGAACAAATGGAACATGTCTTAAATATTAATGTGGTTAATAGCAAGCATGTCTTTACGGAGAGATCCACAGATACAACCATTGAACCACAACAATGGAAACAAACTGTCATTAACGAAAGAGCTACAGTAAACGATTGTGAAAAATAAATAAAAAGCAAAGAATCAAATGGAGAACCCGGCTGTTAAAGAAGACGCACTTCACTGAGAATAATGAGAATATAAAAAAAACAGTGCCATTAATGGAGTATCACATCTTTATATGGAGAACAATGTCATTAATGGAGAGTTATGCCTTTGATTGTAGAACAATGACTCCGTAATCGAGAACCATGGCCTTAATAACAGAATAATGTCCCATAACGGAGAACCATGCACTTGAATATAAACAAGGCCAATTGATGGAGAAATCCATGCTCTGAATTATAGAACAATGCCTTTAACTGATTACCCCAATGTTAATGGAGAATAATGCCATTAGCAGAAAAACACTCTGCGAAAAAAAGAACTTCTTCTTCTTCTTCTTCTTCTTTCGGCTGCTCCTATTATACCCCATGTCCCTCCTCTGCACATGTCCAAACCATTAGAATATCAGTAGAAGAATGCTAAGGATGGAGCCACCAGGAAGGAGGAAAAGAGGAAGGTCAAGGAGGAGGTTTATGGATGTGGTGAAGGAAGACATGCAGGTAGTTGCGGTGAAAGAGGCAGATGTAGAGGACAGGGGGGGTATGGAGACGGATGATCCTCTGTGGCGCCCCCTAATGGGAGCAGCCGAAAGAAGAAGAAGATAAATATATTACCTCTTTTGTTTTAACTAAACTTAAAAAGTGTGTTAGTCTTTTTATTTCGACAGCTTCGTGCTCTAAAAATGGCGCAACCGGAAATGCTCTTGGACCAGACATGCGCAGTTTCATCACGACATGTCTTATTGTTTACATCTTCAAAATGGCCTACAGAAATCTATAACGTTACTGCAGAATGTTTGCTCCTTTTTTTCGCCTCTCAACGGTGGAATAAACTGAAGAACACACGGAAAGACTGAAAAACAAAGGGAACGCATTACATACAACTATACCAGGATCAATGTATAATCGCTATGCTTTCACATGCAGGGTTACATCTTTGCCTAATTCCCAAAAACATATATTTTGGCACAATCTCCAGCATCCCCATGGGTAAGGTTTTGGAAGGAAGTTTTGATTACCTTGTTGTCAACATGTGGGGTGTCTCTGCAAATGAGACACTGATCTCTGGAGGGCTTTCCTACTTAATAATAAATGAATGAATCAATAAGGGTATGAATCATTAATGAAAGAAGTAAGCCATTACAGCCATTACGGCCATTACGGCCCTGTCCCGGTCCTGCAGCATGTTGTGTAAGTGAATTAGGGCACTTCCCTGAAAACATCAACATGGTTATGGATCAAAAATAAAGACGTAGCACGACATGTATTGACAGCAATGACAGCAATCCGTAATGGGCTTTTTAATGGTGCCTAATGTTTTCTTCTAAGACCGACTGCTTTTTTCTGCACAACAAAACACACTATGGCCCCCATTATAAAAAGGGTTTCCTATTTCCTAGTCTATGAACTGAAAGTGGGTTTGTAAATAACAGGTCAAGTATCCAAGTGAAGTGGTCTCAATCTGTTTCCAAAGTCAAATCTAGCACAGTTTAGCTGAAGTGAGAAAATGACTTGACCCTGAATTGACCCGGCCGTGCTTTGGGTTGAGGCATTTTGAGTAAACATGAGCTGCGAAACTGAGCTGTGAGGCGTAAACTGCAAAAGCACAGAGCTGTCTGTAGTGTTACAGAAATGCCATGTGTTCTGGAGATTTATTCCAACAACAACAACAAAAAACGCTGGATTTAATACATAAAATGCTTTAAAGTAGGTGCTGGTATCATTTTTATAGCTTCTTTCTAGGTCCACTTTTCTGTTCTATTTACCTGAGCAATAGATTTTAATGAGTTGTTTTAGCTTTAATCACCTACAGGGTTTTTTTTTTTGCTTTTTGTTACAAAGCTTAAGTATTTGTTAGTTTCATAAATGGACCATAGATAGCATAGATTTCTGTAGGAGAAATGTACAATAATACCCATAATTCATTAATACAGTCGTAATTAATTAACTACAGTTTTTGTAGTTAGCTACAGTTGTAGTTAATAGTAGTAACCTAAGATGTAATGCTGCACAATTCCCGCATGGTTACCTGAGTACTGGAAAATATACACCTTTATCTTCTTTCTGAATATGTCTTACACTATTTGCATATATTACCGTCCCGATATATCCAGCTTGGTCTGAAATACATTTTTCAACATCAAACCCACATAAAGATTATACTATTTTTGCTATAGTGCTGTTGTCCTAAAAACATGTTCGTGATTTAACACCAATAGTATAATCTTCCAGATTGACCAACTCGTTCTGTGGTTTAAAAACTGGCTTTCAGGCAGAACGTGTGGATTTTTTCCAGCAGGATACTACTTAATACTAAAAATGTTTTGTCATGTTTTGTCATCATGTGCTTGGCAGAGCAGCTCGAGATTTTGTAGCACAAGCTGCTGTGTGATATCTGTGAGTGGGAACGTGGCCAGTGCAGCCTCGCTGAGCTCATTCTGTCACTCACAGATTAGAGACCATGACGAAGACACGGATCAGGGAAATCAGACAGTCGCCGCTCTAATTGTTTTACCCTCTGTTGAGTCATGGACTCGGGGGAGACGTCGTCCCAAAACAGCCCCGTCTCAATCCACAGAGGCTTTAATTAGGCTTTAATGTTCATGTTAAAAGCTGACAGAAAAGAAGGTGTGGCCTGTGTATTGTCAGTTGCAGTCAAGGAGGTGTGGCCTGTGACACTCAATCACAGACAAGGAAGTGTGGCCTGTGTACCTGTCAATTACAGCCAAAGAGTGTGGTCTGTGTACATGTCAATCACAGTCAGAAAGTTTTGGCTTGTGTACATGTCAATCACAGTCAAGGAGGTGTGGCCTGTGTACATGTCAATCACAGTCAAGAAGGTGTGGCCTGTGTACATGTCAATCACAGTCAAGGAGGTGTGGCCTGTGGACATGTTAATCACAGTCAGAAAGTTTTGGCTTGTGTACATGTCAATCACAGTAAAGGGTGTGTGGCCTGTGTACATGTCAATCACAGTAAAGAAGGTGTGGCCTGTGTACATGTCAATCTCACTCAAGAAAGAGTGGCCTGTGTACATGTCAATCACAGTCAAGGACGTGTGGCCTGTGTACCTGTCAATCACAGTAAAGGAGGTGTGGCCGGTGTACCTGTCAATCTCAGTCAAAGAGGTGTGGCCTGTGTACCTGTCAATCACAGTCAAGGAGGTGTGGCCTGTGTACCTGTCAATCACAGTCAAGGAGGTGTCCCCTGTGTACCTGTCAATCACAGTCAATAAAGTGTGGCCTGTGTACATGCAAATCACAGTCAAGGAGGTGTGGCCTGTGTACCTGTCAATCACAGTCAAGAAGGTGTGGCCTGTGTACCTGACAGACCCAGAGAACGTGTTGTGAAGGTGCAGCTTCTTTGCCTGCAGGTCCAATTTTCTTTGCACTTTTCAGTACAGGACTAATAGCCCATCAATCTGTTTGTCCAAATGGAGGGGACGTGGCCTCTCTACAAGCCAGTTCCAGTAAAAAAGTGTAGCTTCTGTATTTATTACTCCCAATCAAGGAGGTATGACCTACAGTATCTCACAAAATTTAGTACACCCCTCACATTTCAACAACCCTTTCATTATATCTTCTAAAAGGACAATACTATAGAAATGAAACTTTAATTATAGTGTATATACTATAATTATAGTGTCAATATGTTGTGTGACCACCATTTTTATCAATCACCGCCTTAATCCTCTTTCACTCCTCCATAATGACTTCATAGAGCTCCTGGATGTTAGACACATGGCACTTCTTCACATTCTGCTTGACAATCAAGCCATACAAGTTGTTTCTGCAACCCCTAATGCAATGCAGGCAGCACTCATACGTCTGTTTTTTGAAGCCAGCTTTTGCACCTGTACACAGCACGAGGACCCTTGAGAGGTCTGTTCCGAGTGGAACCCGTCTTGGAAAACCCTGGTTTTGTAACTCAGTTTTAGGGTGTCACCGATCCTCTTATACCCCAGGCCATTGTTGTGGAAAGCAACAATTCTAATTCTCAAACCCTTAGAGAGTTCTTTGCAGTATGAGAGAATTTATTTAAAGAACCAACTTTTAACTGCTCTAATACAAGATACAAAAATGTGTATGGTCCTGTCAAGCAGACAAAAACATGAACATTATATATAGGACGTGGATTTGCATGGTTAAGCAATGTACAGCTGTTATCCCTTAGGTTGTATTTATTGTTTGTTGCCAGTTATTTAGACAAATGAATAATGTGAGGGGTGTACTCACTTTTGTGAGATACTGTATACACCTTGCAGTTCCAGTGAAAGTGCCATGTTCTCTATATACCTGCCAGTCCTAATAAAGAGATGTTGCCTCTGGTAATTCTCAGCTCCACTGACAGAGGTGTGGGCTCTGTACCTGTCTGTTTTATTGAGAGAGACATGTCCCCCTACTCCTCCACCATTTCATAATGAATTACACCGTATTATTTTAAATAGAAAAAGCGAAATGTTGAGACCGTTTTAGACTGCTTTAAATATCACCTCAGAAGGAGAAAGAAATCATGCACACTGTTAACCTTTAGTAAGCCTAATGCTTCACTTTCAAGGGGAAAAAAATGCTGTGTAATTGCTATGGCAACACATTCACAAGCAGCACAGAAAAGCTAAGCCACAGCTCTACAAGTCTGTATATAGTTTCATGAGATTTAAAGAGAGGCGTTCTTACCTAAAATCTCCGTCTTCATTGGACGGCTTCTTGTGTGTCGCTTTTTCTGCAGTGCCAGGACTTATGAGAATGGGCTCCGGTGTTTGGCTCTGGAGGTGGGGTTGTGGAAAAGAAGTGGAATGACTGCTTGCTTTAGAAAGAAGACTCGAACTCCGTCCAGCTTGTACAGGAGGACTAGGGAACGTTAATGAGTTTGGCTTGGTGCTGGGGCTGAACTGGGTGTTTGTATTTGAATTGAGCTGAGCATCTTTTGGTCCAAGTTGAGAATTTTGTGGATGTCCTTGTAGCATATCTGTAGGTGTCTGAGATGTAGAGCTTGCTGCTGGAATAACGGGTAAAATAGCAGGGGGGTCCACAGTTCGGGGGGATTTTACCCCAGATCTGGCAGCAGGCCTGGGTCGGCTGATGCTAACAGAGCCAGACACTGAAGCAGTGGATGCTGGGATTCCACGTTCCTTCTGGGATGTATCTGATATATTGGCAGTGCTGAGTGTAGGGTTTAATGTCTTCGTGGTGGGGCAGACTGAAGCCGGAGGGGGCAGGATGGGAACTGAAGAGGGGCTAAGCCTTGGTGCTCCTGTGGACTGCATCAGGAACGAGCAGCTCTGGCCAGTCAGTGCTGGATCTATCAACCTACAGAAACATAATAATTGACATTAAAAAACATAAAATAAAAAGGAGATTGAAAGCATCAGAAAAACACGACAATGGGGAGGTGGTAGCCTAGTGGTTAAGGCATTGGACTTTGGATCTAAGGGTTGTAGGTTTGAGTCCTGGCTGCCACTCTTGGGGCCTTGAGCAAGGCCCTTAACACCCCATGGGTGCTCAGTTGTGAAAATAGAGGATAAAGTACTCCATTAATGGATGGTCTCAAACCTGTGAAAGGAGGAGGGTAGGTGTTGGTCTACTGCGTGAGGATTAAAAAAAACAAAACAACAACATTGTGTTTAATGTATACTAGATAACATTACAAAAGGAAACTTTAGCATTGGTTAGCTAGCCCAGTAATCATGTTAGCCTGAGACTATACCACTTACTCAATTGCTTCTGTTGCTGGTTTACATGCATTTCAAACTCCCACCAATCACTGCTTTACAGAAGTGTATAATGTTTACAAGTACACTCCTTGTTTACAGTCCTATTATTTTGCACATTGTACTGTACAACATACTATACAGAAGGTGTCTGTTTGCACTAGGTTGTGGTTAGGACAACTTTCTTTTAGTCCGCAGCTCTGTGTTACGTAGCTCTATGATGTAGACTCTTGATATGACTTGAGCTCATATTAATCAAGAACCTAAACTAATCAGCCAATGTTGAACTTGAGCAGTTTGTTTAAACTGTTATTATTATTACTGTGTTATTAAGTAGTGACGGGATCTTTCATCAACCATTTGTTTATTTTGAATGAGTCTTTAATGTGACTCAGAAGAACGAGTCCTCTCATAGAGTGATTAGTTAATTTTCTACTCGGTGTGCATGAAGCAAAGCATTCGTTCTTTTGTCACGTGACTCCCATATACGCTATGGAGTTATATATAAATATATATATGATTGGAACTATAGTGAAAGTTGGTGTATGTAAACATGTTTGGGGATTGAAAATGTAACATTTTATTTCAATTCTGATTAAAGGATCGAAATGAACTAAGTGACTAAAAAAAAAAAAAAAAAAAAAAAAGAAGATTCAAAGAACCAAATTCAGTAAAATGATCTGATCTTCCCATCACTATTATAAAGATTCTAAACTTCAGGTGAATCCTGGTCCTGAAACCTGTCCATTTCACGTTCTACAAATGTCAAATGAATCCAGTAAATATCTGTGAGAGCATTGAATGTAATAAGTAACATGAATTTGTAGAAATGTCAGAAAATGTCAAAAATGCAATGAAAAATAATAAATGTAATAAAAAAATAATAAATAATTTGAAAAAAGGCATGATATATCTTGTGCGATACTGATAAGGGGATGCAGAATAGGTGATAAAAGTGTGAAGGGTGAAACGAGGGCGAGCTGAGTTAGCATGCTCTTCACACCTCCTCCTTTCTCTGTCTGGTGCTGTCTGCAAGACTGTATGTGTATGTGTGAGAGTGAGAGAACAAGGAAGAGACAAAAAGAGAGAGAGAGAGAGAGAGAGAGAGAGAGAGAGAGAGAGAGAGAGAGAGAGAGAGAGAGGGATTAGGGTTTGGATTTCATGTCCTGTCGCTGTACTGATCAGGATGTCACGACTGACATCAGCAGGCTTTCAGAACTCTCACTCAGTGAGGATCATCTTTCTTCCTGCAGATGACAGACACTCCCTCTTTCCCTCCCTGTCTCATCTATCCTGCTCCACTTTCATGTTGCCTGGCAACAACTTCCATGGCCCAACAACCTTTGCTGGAATTCTGCAATCCCATAATTCCTCTGTGATGATGGGACGCTTTTCCTTTGCACTGACGGTGTTGTGATTTGAAGGTTAAAAGGTCAGATTTAACCGATTAAAGTCACACCATCTATACTCCAGTCCCTGACTGTATTTTACTCCTACGGTGGACTTGATCTGGATCTAGAGAAGTGTCTGAGCAAAATGCGAGATAATGCCTCGCTCTGGCTCCATCTGCTCGACGTGGACAGATCGGCGAGTTTTGTGCAGAGGAGTCTTGGGACAGAGCTTCGCAAACAGACCGGGTGAGATCACATGCGCTGCGGTGTTTGATGAGGAAGAGAATGGCATAAACTCAAGTGTGGAACACATCGCACTGCTGTTGCTGCTTTATTCTCTCCAGTAAAAAAAAGGAAAAAAAGAAAAGAAAAAAAAGACAATGAATAATATATCTCTATAACAACATACTGATGATAACCATAATATGAATAAATAAATACATAAAAAATACAAATAATAACCCAATGCCTCCCAATTAAATTCCAACAATTTCTAAACTAGAAAAAAAAACAACTCAGTTCTTTGCCAGTATGACACACTGCATGCACTTCTGCTCACGCTCATTAACACCCCCAGTGAGCATGGTGCTGACTGTACGAGGATTATACACGAGTATTTATATCGGGGCTGATAATCAAGCGCTGGATACATTTCAGCTCTGATGTGACACTGTTAAAAGTATTTCAGTCCGTTTTACTTAACGATCAAATTTATCTTTCACACAAAATGAAGATGCAAACAGCTTTCTAAATCAGCTGGGCGATCAGATATAAGCTCAATATGAGCCGTGGATGCTCAGATCGCTGATCCCTGTATCATACAGAGAATAGAAAATAGAAAAATGTGATTATGATGAACAGTCAGCCTGGTGCCTGGTGCCTGGTTCGCCTCCGTTTATCTACTAACCACGAAGGCTCAGTGATCTCGTCAGTGTGAAAAATAAAAGAAGTGAATAACTCTTCTTTATATTCTCATTCTTCTATGCTGCAGTTCTGTCTCCTGTATAGCTCTGTCACCTTGATTTAATATTAATATACACTATATGGACAAATTGTATTGGGACACCTGACCTTTCCTGCCATATGTGGTTCTTCTCCAAACTGTTACTGGCAAGGTGGAGGCACACATCTGTATAGGACGTCTTCTGATGCAGTATAATAAATAAACGTATGCGTTCACTTAAACTTCTAAACCCAAACCTGATCCAGCACGAACATGCCCCTGAGCTCAAAGTGAGGTCTCCTCACCACACCTACATCAGCGACTTTACTAACATTAGTGACTTTACTAAAACCCTTGTGTCTGATGAACACAAATGTCTTCAAGCACACTCCAAAATCTAGTGGAACATCTTCCCAGAAGGGTGGAGGGAATAATAAAAGCAAATCGGGACTAAATGTACTAATATTCTCTGACTAATCTTCTTCTTAGTCTTCTTTTTTCGAATGCTCCCATTAGGGGTCGCCACAGCAGATCATCCATCTCCTCGAAACCAACTACCTGCATGTCTTCCCTAATTACATCCATCAACCTCCTCCTTGACCTTCCTCTTTTCCTCCTTTCTGGCGGTGCCATATATATATATAAGACATATACATACAGGTTTTCCTGATTAATCAGCACCTATAGTTTATTCGTGGGAACTCCATACCATACCGATAGTTTTTCCTTCTTCCGGTCGGCTGTTTAGAGGTGAATGACTGATACCATATGCTTTTTGTTTCATGTTCAGTGTAGTCAAAATCACCATTTTACAGTAGGATAAAATTATATATTTTAGAGTGGGTGTTATTTTAAGTTCAAATCACTAAAATACCTTTAACCATTTAGTCCCAAAGCTTATTAAAGGAACAATACATCCATGTCTGCAAGTAAAATATATCCTCAATGGTACCATCCAGTACCACCCCAAAGACTCCATAAATACAATGTGTAACTTTTTTTCTGAGTAATGTCTTTAAAGTACCTCACACAAGAACACTAGATCACACAATGTCCCCCAAACTCTTTCGCTCCGTATTTACTCCTGCAGCAGGGCTTCATTTCCACTTGGCTGGTTAGAAAACTGCACTGCCTACTGAATGCTCTGTTCTCTTCGCTATGATTTTGTTTTTTAATATTAAACAACCCACGAATCCTCATCGGACAGAGGAAAAAAAAAACACTTGCTTGTCAGGAGAGAAACAAATAACCTGTCAGGCAGTAACTGCTTTACTGTCTTATACGATCATTCACTTGGGTAATAAACTCAAGGATCAGATTTTATTCCCTTCACTTCTTGGAGCTGTTTATTGTCTGTCCTGTAAGAGATGTGATCATCTGTACAAAACTCCTGCTTTCATTCAGAATGAAGATTTGCTGAAAGCCATCAACAGCGAAGGATGAGACATTTATCTCTATTTGCATGGTTACTATGGCAGCAACGAAGTTATGAAGTTCAAAACTAAAGCCCTACACGGTGTGAATTTCATAAACCTATGGGTTAAACCTTATGTGGGTGATCTCGGTCAGCTGTTTCTTTATTAACATGCTGTAAAATGAATACATTTAATGGTGTATAATCAACACTAGAACAGCAGGAGCAACGAGGCGTGAATAAACGTCCATACCCACGTGAGCTCCACAGCGGCCCTTACTCAGCATTTACCGTGGACATGTCGGCATTTTAATCGACCGTATGCGATGACATCAAATTCAGTCGCACAAGCTCAGCTACTCCTTTCTGCGTACAAACTCAAACATGCCTTACAGGATTTTGGCTCGGGATGAAAATAAGTCATGAGCCGTATTATACCGCGTTAATGACACGTTAACGCAAATTCATTTCAACGGCACTAGTTTTATTAACCCCTGATTAGTTCAGCGCGCATTTCTGTTTGATCATTTTTAATAAAAATAAATAAATAAATATAAAAGAGGCGAAACGAAAACCTTCGACCCAACACACATTTACTGACGATGTCCTTCCTTTACTCAGATATAAAAAATAAATAAATAAATAAAGCTCATCGAAAAATAATTTTTCATCACTAAATAATTGTTTGATGCACACATCCGGCTATTAAATCCGTCCGTGTGGAAACGAAGTAACATTTCCAGTTTGGTGTCCTGATGTTTCACGTAATTTTAAAACACCATAATTACTTTAAAACGTTTGCAAGAATATTTTGTATTTGTGCTCTATATGGAGTCTATATGGAGTCTATATGGAGTCTAGATGGAGTCTATATGGAGTAATAATAAACATTCATCAAACTTTGAAAGTATTAATTTAAGGTACATTTAGAACAGATAAAATGCGCGATTAAGTTGCGATTAATCACGAGTAAACTCATGACGATCATCCGATTAATCGTGATTAAATATTTTAATCGATTGACATCCCTGATATATGTATATCTGCACAAACATCTGTTATGATTTCCTGTTTTTTTTTTCTGTTTTTTTAAGTTGTATTTTTGCTATATTATAATACTGAGATTATGATCTTTCCGTATATGATATTCACCTCACCTAGAAAACAAACCTGACTTGTATTTAATAGTGATATCCTGTACATTACTCATGAAATAGACTCTGAGGTAAAGATATACGATAGGTCTATTTTTACTTACACATCTGTTATTACGTCTATATTTAAACTGATATACAGTATACGAGGATTCACTTGGGAATTGCCATTAGAGAAAAATAATAACCGATGGGTGGCTGTAATGCAGCCTGAAAGAAAAGCAGATTTACCATCTTCACCCCAAAGTGGATTATTTTATAATAACAGCATGAGCCCAAAATATTTCTTATACCACAGGAATTTGCCATAAATTGAAAGTTCGAATTTATTATTGAAAAACACATTTTAGATACAGAAAAACATGTGCTTTATATTCGTCCCATGTACTTTACAGCACAATGAAATTCTTTCTTCGCATATCCCAGTGATGTTAGGAAGCTGGGGTCAGAGTGCAGCCTCAGCCATGAGACAGCACCCCTGGAGCACAGAGGGCTAAGGGCCTTGCTCAGGGGCCCAAGAGTGGCAGCTTGGCAATACCAGGGCTTAAACCCCCAAACCTCAGATTAAAAACCCAGACCATTAACCAGTGGGCTATTAAAAGCCTCTCTTTTTACACTAATGAATTAAATAAGGCAAAAAGTATGAAGAATAACAGACATCACAAAATCCTCAAAACTTTCCATTGGAGGTAAAATGACTGACTGATACGAGGAAACACATAAATTAAATTCCATAAGTTAAAATAGATTGATCACCATATCAGCAAATATAGATTTTGACGGTTCAATCGTTTTGTAGGTGTAGGTGAAAGAGCTGTCACTATGGAAACGATAACTGATGGAAATGAGAACATTGAACATATGAAGCTGTGGTTTGAATGACAGCTGGAAGCCATGTAAGAAATCAACCAATCAGATTGGAGAATTCAAAAGCACAATAAACATTTAGTTTAGTTTTTAAGGCTAAAAAAATACAAATTATAAATTAGACCTTTTTATTATCTTTGTTATAATAGTTTGTTATAATTAATATTTAATTGTATATATGATTTTTTTTTGGTTTATATTTAAAAAGCAATTCTTAAAGCTCAGAAGTCTATTTCTGTTTTTAATTAATAATTAACACTATAGGAAAGAGAAATTAGATTCAAAGAAACCCAATTAAAGGGTATAATTTTCATTTTCGAAAAGCCGAACCACGTTACTGAGCGTCCGCGCATGCGCAATGAAAACAAGCCAAAGTTAGATTCGCACCCTAACCTCTGTACCAGATCTCAACATCTTTCTCATTTTTACATTGCTAATAATTACAAAATTATATTATCTTCTAGCACAAATACATGATAATGAATATGTGAAGCGTTTACTCGACCCAGTCAGTGCTAAATCTCTGAAATGTAGCCTGACTTACCTTTTATTCACAAGGTGAAACCGACACACAAAAAAAACGTTATTAGCGGTTATTGTTTAATCCTCAACTGAACTCAAAACGCCGAAAATCCATCCGGTAATATCAATAACAGGTCGAAGGAAATTGTATGTTTATTTATTAAGTTGCGAATCCTAACATCTCGCCAGTTTCTGTAGTATTGAAGAGGAGCCGGTCGGTCACGTGACCCGTAACCGGTCGAACACAGGTAACCCGTTCACTAACTCGCCGCGGGCGCGCGCGCGCGCGCTCACGACCACGCATAGCGCACCGTGCACGAGCCTCGTATGACGTGATGGTCTTCGTAGTGGAGTCCTCACCTGTCCTTCTGTCGTGTCCTGCCTGTCCTGTCCTCTCCTCTCCTGTCCGGATGCGATTTATCCCCGCACAGGACAGGGACTGCACGCGACAGAGAGATGGAGAGAGAGAGATGGAGAGAGAGAGGGGGAGAGAGAGAGAGAGATGGAGAGAGAGAGAGAGAGAGAGAGAGAGAGATGTGCTGCGTGTCACATCCTATCCAACATCCGCTGTTGCTGTCAAAACCGAAATGTGTTCATGACGTCACAAAAACAGGAGGAAAAAAAGGAGTACCGCACATCCAACCGTAACCCCCCTCACACGTGCACGCGCGCTCCAATGACACCCCCCCCCTTAACTGCAGCTACACACAGACTGAGATGAATGCCTGCAGAGATGTTCATCCGTTTATAACCTCAACCTCAACATAACCTTAATGCGTTTATACCCATTGTCTTAAGCAGACACGATTAAAGTGTGTGTGTGTGTGTGTGTGTGTGTGTGTATGTGTGTGTGTGTGTGTGTGTGTGTGTGTGTGTGTGTTTATGGGAGGAGTCTCCAGTGTCAGAGGTAAAGCTGTTTTTTTAAACAGAAAAGAAAACCTTCTGTGAAGCATGGAGGAGGTGTGATGATGTGCCTCAGCTTTGAGTGCCATTCCATCTGGTTTGCATTAATTATTTTCCAACAGGAACATGACCCTGTCCAAGCTATTTGTCCAAGAAGGAGTGTGATGGAGCGCTGCATCAGAAGACTTCCCTAATCACCTGAAGCTGAATTTGAGAGTGAAGGAAAATCAGCCAACAAGCACTCAACAATCTGATGAATCCGAATCCGATACGAGAATGCCATGGGTTTGCCAAGCTGTTATCAAATATGACACGCATTAATATTGAAAATATACTTTGGGTTGTTTAACATGTTTTTTTAATACATAATACTATACATGTTCTTTCAAGTTTTGATGTCTTCAGTATTAATGTGCAATGTTGGGGGAAAAAATTAAGTAGGAGGTGTGCTAACTTTTGGTTCTGTACATCATTGGAAATGGATCTAACGTGACATTTCATTCTTTCACAAATGTACAAATCAGTAGAGTTTCATTTTAGGGTGAAGTCCTCGAATCTGAGATCTGAAATCGTTCGTGTATCAGAACAAAGCTGACAACCAGATTGTGACAAAGACTTTATTTGTAAAGATCTGATCTCCATGACCTGTGCAGAAATGAGTTAAGTAGCCATTTTGCATATGAACTTTTTCAGCTCTCCGTGTTCTTTCAGGACGCCAAAAACACTGTCCAATTTCTTCCAATCAAAAAACACACACTGCATCATAATCATGCAGCTGTACAGACAAACTTAAGAAGAGGATCTGAACACAATCGTTAGAACAGGTTCTAAAACCTGGTCCTGGAGAAACATCTGCACATTTGTAGGTTTTCCGGCTCCAATGTACTCAATGACAAATAATCAGCTGATTGACAGCCGTCCCTGAGTTGATGAGGGTCTGTTCGATCAGAGAAAACACAACAATCTGGGTTTATGACTAGAATTAGGAACCAGTGACACCAGTGCATTTCTCACTTAAACCTGGTAAAAATAAAGCGTCTAAGATTTAAGTCTAGTCACCTAGTGGTCATATGGGGTTTTGCAGAGTTGTTTTTTTTGGGATCTGAAGGTTGGATGGTGACTGGTTCATTTTATGCTGGCATTCTGTTGCAGGACTGACGGAGGCATGCCTCTGTTGTGTGTGTGTGTGTGTGTGTGTGTGTGTGTGTGTGTGTGTGTGTGTGTGTGTGTGTGTGTGTGTGTGTTGGTCTTTCACTCTGAGCTGGATCTCAGCCACATGGCTTCCATAAAAGCGCTGACCTGGATCAAACACAGCAAAAAAGAACGAATATGCATGGGACTACTGTTTTTCAAGAATAAGTGAAGAGGCGTGACCTCTGAGTGTGTCGGTCCAAGAAAAGGCGGTGTGGTCTATGTGTCCATCAATTCCACCAAAGTAGGTGTGGTCTATGTGCCCATCAATTCCA
Organism: Silurus lanzhouensis; assembly: GCA_039877035.1. Classification (NCBI taxonomy): domain Eukaryota; kingdom Metazoa; phylum Chordata; class Actinopteri; order Siluriformes; family Siluridae; genus Silurus; species Silurus lanzhouensis. The sequence continues at coordinate 970,198 of JBCEWE010000386.1, forward strand.
CCGAAGGAGGTGTGGCATATGTGTCCACCAAAATACTTCAGGGGGAGGGTGGTCTGTGTCCATCAATTCTCCTGAAGGAGGTGTGGCCTCTATGTTTGTCAGTCCCAACAAAAGGGGGTGTGGCCTACATGTCTGTCAGAAACGATCATTAATCACTTGAAGATGTGCATCATCACAAAACAGAAAAAGAGTTTCATCCCTGGACCTCCATCATCACACTTATTTATGGAAAAAGAGCTCAATATAATGTCCTCTCTTACCAGTAGGATAAGAGGACACTTTAGAAAATGTTCGTCTTCAGAGCTTATAAAATTGATGTGTACTGAAGATATTCGAATACTTCATACAAACATAATTCTGGGTTCAGCTCCAATGTCCTTAATAAGCAGGGTGACTTTTTGCCTCTATAACAGAGCAACAACACCATAAAAAGTCATCCAGACACACACACACACACACACACACACACACACACACACACACTATAATAGAGCCTGCCTGAGTTAGATTAATACAGATATGTAACATCTGGGGAATGTAGAAAACTTTCTTTCTCTCACACACATACTGTATGTATTTTACACAAAGGCACAAAACTATTAAAGTGCAGTGAACTACAGAGTATGTATGAAGCCAAACTGAGCTGCATTAAAGGAGTGTGGAACATCTGAATGTGAATCGTAGGAAACCCAACATTAATTAAAAGCACAGACGATTTCATTTTTTATCTCTCTAAAACAAACAAAAAAGTAGAGAAAATTTATACAACAAAAAAACCCTTAAAAGGTGTTAGTTTGGTGTTCAAGATTCAACAAGATTTTGGAAGGTAAGAAGATGCCTGAGGAATGGAGAAGGAGTGTGCTGGTACCAATCTTTAAGAATAAGGGAGATGTGCAAACCTGCAGTAACTACAGGGGAATAAAGATGATCAGTAACACCATGAAGTTATGGAAAGAGGAGTGGAAGCCAGGTGAGGGAAGAGGTGAGCATCTGTAAGCAACTGTATGGTTTCATGCCGAGGAAGAGCACCATGGACGCAATATTTGCTTTGAGAGTGTTGATGGAGAAGTTTAGAGAAGGTCAGAAGAATTTGCATTGTGTGATTGTGGATTTAGAGAAAGCGAACGACAGGGTGGAGAGAGGAGTTGTGGTATTGTATGAGGAAGTCAGGTGTGCAGGAAAAGTATATAAGGGTGGTGCAGGACATGTATGAGGACGGTGTGACAGCAGTGAAGTGTGCAGTAGGAATGACAGACTGGTTCAAGGTGGAGGTTAAACTTCATCAAGGATCAGCTCTGGGCCCTTTTCTGTTTGCAGTGGTGATGGACAGGTAAACGGACAAGTTCATACAGAAGTCTCCATGGATTATGATGTTTGCGGAAGATATTGTGATTTGTGGTGAGAGTAGGAAGCAGGTTGAGAAGAGCCTGGAGAGGTGGAGATATGCGCTGGAGAGAAAGGGAATAAAAGTACAATTGTGTGAATGAGAGGGAGGGCAGTGGAGTGGTGCGGTTGCAGGTAGAAGAGGTGGAGAAGGTAGAGAAGTTTAGGTACCTGGGGTCAACAGTGCAAAGAAATGGAGAGTGTGTTAGAAAAGTGAAGAAAAGAGTGCAGGCAGAAGTTTGGTGTTCAGGTGTCACATCTTTATGATGGCTACATGATAAAGATTTTAGTTCAGATGGGCCTTTTATAAATAAAAATACACTATAGGGACAAAAGATCTGACTAGATCTTAAAATTTGATTTGCTTTGATAGAGGTGGGAAGTAATGAAGCACAAATACTTCATTATTGTACTTAAGCAGATTTTTTTTGTATCAGTACTTTACTTCACTATTTATTTCTCAGACAACTTTTTTTTTTACACAAATGTCTGTGTTTTCTACTTCTTTGGTTTTACTTTTTTTTTTCTTTAGTTCTAATCTATGTGGTGACATCAATATTTATTCTTCTCATTGTGCACCTTTTTCAGCCCATCAACCTTTTTCAATCTACCACTGGTGTATCATTTCCTGGATCTTACACACCACAGACATAGGCTAGACTGCAGAGCTAACAATGAGCAGTGCAGAAGGCAACAAGAAGTATGGGGTTAACGTGGATGAGACAGAGGGAGTCAACGATGTAAACATGACTGAGAACAGACACATTCCTGATCATCATTATCTTTTCTCTGCTTGTGTTCTATATGGTGGATGTTTAGCCTGAATACCTTCATTAGATAACAAAATTAAAAATTATTTTAGAATTAATATATGAATATGATGTGAAGTTCAGTTACCAGCGTAACACGAAAACAGGAAGTAGTAACGACTACTTTTTAGTACATATCAGGGCCCAAACTTCTTTAACTTGAGTAAAAAAGTGTATTCATTACTTCAACTTTCACCAACTTCCTGATATAAACTACGGTTTGGGTCACAGTGATTAAAAATGCACATGGCTGAATTTCTTCTGTTTGGCATCAATTAATTTCAGCATCACAAATGTATTTATTTGATTGCATATTTGATTTATATTGATTGCAAGAGACCAGACAGGATTCACACTTTCACTGTTCTGTACTAGTGTTTTTGTTCTTGGTTGTTCAACTTGGGAATTAAAAAAAGTGTAGTCAGAACTTAAACCTTCACCAGAGTCTTTTAAAACATGAGTATCTGCACTTCTACTAGAGTGAAGGATGTGTGTACTTTTGCATCTGACTATAAGACAGCTATGTGCTTTTTGAACATCCCTCTCCACATTTAGTCTCCATTCACTGTTATAATACCTTCCACTATTCTGGGAAGATGTTTCACTAGATTTTGGAGTGTGTTTGGGGAGGTTTGTGGAGATTTATTCTGCCACATGGGTGTTAGTAAAGTCAGGTACTGATGGTGGTGAGGGTGAGGAGGCCTGGAGTGCAGTCAGGGTTTGCATTTATATACGGTTGAGGGCATCTTCCACTCCAAGCCATATAAAGCATATCTTCATGGAGCTGGCTTTGAACACAGCAGCAATGTCATGTTGGAACATGATGGGAACATGTTGGGTCTCTCAGTTCAGAAAATAATTCATGCCATCTAAAGATATTCAATATAATATAAATTAATTTTGTGGTAAACATTTTAGAGAATGTGGCTGGAAAAATGCCAATACTTTTGCCCATATTATGTATGTACAAACTTTTTCCACCTACCAGTATTTTAATTTAATGCTGTCAGACTGTTTAATGAACATCTAAGTGACTAGAATAATGATTAATGTAGTGTATTCTTCTCACTACAATCTCTTCTTTCACAATCTTGAAATAAATTGAGCAATAAATGTCCCATCTCTCACCAGAGTATTCCAGATGTATTTATTAGCTTTCGGATATTTAGTATTTAAAAAAGGATTTCATTTTTTAAGTTGTACAAGACAAAAAAAAAGATTTATGTTGTCGTCGGGAAAATATGTCACAATGCTATGTATATATTACTCTACAGCAATAAATTAGCTGTAAGACTGTAAGGAATCAAGAGTGTGTGACAGTTTACATTTTTTGTGTCTGACTCACCTTTGGCACTGTGTGTGAATGTATATGGGCGTGTGTGTGTGTGGTTAAGGGGTTTTCTTCTTGGTTTTGACGAGTCCTTTCTCAACTAAACAGCGATAAAACTCCTGGACGTAGGTGTACACACACTTCCAGTCCGGCTCCCGCATACGCAGCAAGTCATCGACATCTAGCAGACGAGGACAGCCGCCCAATGTCCTGAGGACACACAACAGTAAGCACACACACACACACACACACACACACACACACACACACACACCACACACACACACATTGTAGCACACTGTGCAGCTGTTATTTGGGTATATTATTAATTATTGTCTGTGTACACTAGGGATGGTAAGATTCACTTATTTGCATCGGGACATTGGCAAGTTAATGATTTGCTTATATATAATTATTAGTAGATGCACTATACTTTTATTATTTAGTAAGTAATCAATACGTATCGCAACACTACAGAGGCCGAGGTGCTTCCTGAGATTCACATAGAATACAGATTAACATGGCAGAGGTAGAGCTGTAACTTCCTGCACACACAACAGGAAAAGAACGTCTGGTTTTATTTAATCTTTTTTTCTTTTTTTTTTTTTTGCACTGCAAAGGCATGATTGTGAAAGGGCCATGCGTTAGAAGTCAGAAGGCCATTAAGAAAATATATGATTTGCTGTCTGTCTGAACCTCAGAAATAAACGTGAAATATCAGAACCATATTGAACTGCATTGAATTATGTTTTTCCATTGCATTGAATCGCAGTGTTGAATCAAATTGAAATCTGATCGCACTGCATCGTGGCTTTAGTTATGGAGATGTACATCCCAAATGTATTTTCACACAAGGATTTAAATATGTTTTTTTCCTCCCCTCCCCCGAACTCAAACAGAAAATGCTGAGTCATCTTGCACTCCAGTGGTGGTGATTCTGAAACACCTTAAGTACTAATTTAAGCAGAAACATTAGGAGGAGCAGCATTCTACAGCGAGATGTTTACATTTATGGCATCCAGAGCAACTTACAATTATCTATAAAACTGAGCAGTTCAGAGTTTTTGAGCCTTTTCTTAAGATTCCAGACTTGGTAGCATAGTGATGCTGGGATTTGAACTCATGACTCTTCAATCCCAAGTCCAACATCTTTTTGAATATGTTATCACAAGATAATATCAAAACTAAATATCTTCATTGTTCCCATCCAAGCCTACTATTTCACATCAATGTTCATTGAATTACAGAAAAAAGATCACATATATTCATTTCGCATTGTCTACACAGAATCTGCTGAAGTGAAACCAGTTCTTGATCACAGACATAGATAATTAGATCTTCTGCTCACTCTGCGGTTCGGAAGGCTTTCTCAAAGTTGGCTTTGCGATCGTACGGGTCCAGAGTGCAGTACTCGAACCCTTCAGGGAAAAATCGGTGCACCAGGGCGCAGAAGGCAAGACCGTCAGCCCAACTCGATGAGAAGTTCTGTATATTCACACCCTGCACACAAACACAATTAGGTTACCTTCTGGATATTCATCAGGAGTTTTTACAAAACGTTCCTGAGTAGCTTCTTGAAGTTACCACGCCCCTGTTTATTACAATATATTAGTAAAGAGGTCACACCCTTTTTATTGTGACTAATAAAAATATAGAGGCCACACCCCCTTAATTGTGAGTGAAACCCCCTTACCCACCATTACTAATCAATATAAAGGCCACACCCTTTTTACTTTAAATGGAAGTTACAGAAGCCATGCCCCCTTCACGTATGATCACGTAGGTATGTTATCTTGAAGATAGCTTTTTATGTCCTTATTTGAAACGATAGTGAAAGTGTCTTCATAGTGTCTTGCTAAATTTCATTGTAAACATATTAAAAAACAAAAAGATAAATAAAGACTAACATAACAGTAAATGAACGTAAAGTGAAAAGCTGTAATTTTACACAGTGTTGACAAGCTAATACACGAACAGGAGTATAGGATATTGTAAATGTCAGCTCCCCCCTGCACTCACCTCATATGGTTCAGTCTTGGCTCTGCACCAGTCCAGCAGCATCTGTTTCACGTCTTTGGTGTTTGGGCCGCCGAGCGCTGAGCTTCGGGGTACTTCAACTGCAGCAGCTGGAGGACGAGCCACACTGTGTCCAGGAAAAAGACAAGAACGGATTAAAAGCTGTCTAGTTTGTGTTCTTACAAGGAAGTCAGCCAGAGATTCTGTTTAAAAAATGTATCGGTAAGTTTCATAAAGTGTTACTGATGGTGGTTCTGTGCCAATATGTAATACCCACAATACATTGCAAACACATAAATTTTAACACAGAGAAATGGCCTGTCGGGATTGTATAATGAGTTTATTTCCTAATTCAGACTGATACAAACTAATTTTCTAGTTATGGAGAAACCTTTGCTACCTACTAGATAGTCTACAGGGGCATTTCTTTGCAATTGAGCAACCACATACCTCAACCCAATCCCTCAAACCCAATGTACTTTACTCAGCAACTATTACTTCAAATTACTCAACAAACTGCTCTATCAAACATAAACATTGTTAGCACCGCAACCTCTAAAGAACAGGGCAGCTACACAAACTAATGCTAGTAATACCAGTTAACACAACGAAACAGGATACATTCATATTAAACCTAACAAATATTACATTCTCACCCTCCTGATGTTTTAGAGAGCGAGCCTGCAGGTGCTGGACTTGGAGACTTCACATGAGCTGATTCTACGAAGCAAAAACAAAGAAGAAAATCCAAAAATACTGAATAAAACTGATTTTTTTTTGTAAAAAAAAAACAACTATATAAAAATATCCCTAAAAATATAAATATTATATAAGGTTTGTCCTTTTCAATATGACTAATTAATACAGAGGCCACACCCTTTATTTTACTGTGAGTAATAAATACAGAGACCACACCCCTGTTCATTGTTATTAATGTATACAAAGGGCATGCCTTCTTCATAATGGCTGATTAATACAGAGACCACACCCTTTTCACTGTGACTAATGAATAAAGACTACACCCTCTTAATTGTGACTGATGTATACAGAGGTCACACCTTCACTATAATTGATAGATACAAAGGCCACACCCTGTTCACTGTGATTAATGGATATACAGGCCATGCCTTCTTTATTGTAACCAATGGATACAGAGGCCACACCCTGTTCAATGTGATTAATGGATACAGAGGCCACACCCTTTCAATGTGATTAATGAATATACAGGCCACATCCCCTTTATTGTTACTAATAAATACAGAGGCCACACCCTTTTCCCTTTAAATGATGGATACAGAGGCCACACCCTTTTCACTGTGATTAATGAATATACAGGCCACACCCTCTTTACCTGATGGGTACAGCGGCCACATCCTTTTTCCTATAAAATTTTTTTACAAAAGCCACACCCACTGCATTTTGATCACAAGGAATGATATGTGTGTTATATAAGGAAAACTCACTGTGTGTGTGTTGTTGAACATTGTTTGGACCGTTGGCCGGTTTTGATCCGACACACACCCCTTGCTGGCGCAGGTTCTCCTGCCGGGCCGCACGCTCTCGGTCCCTCTGCTCTGAGGATGCAGCCGCATTGACAACAGAAAAGATAAACATGAAGAATAAACATTGTATCGTGACAAAACAATTCGTTAATGTGCTCAATAAACAAATTAATTGCACAAAATGCAAATCTTAGTTCCCCTATTAACTCAAGGACAATTTTTCCTGAACTGTACGTAATCCCCAGAAAAATTGTTTGGTTTTGTAATTTAGCTTTATTTATATTTATCTAAAGCTACGAGGTATTTGTTACTCACTTGTTAACTACATTAACAAAAAAAAACAAGCCTAGACACTAGACTATCAACTGTGTACATTTGGTATTTTCTGCCAAACCATGATTTAATTGAGTGTGATTGTGCCAACAGCCCTGACTCTCACCCTACAAATAGATGTTGAGATGCTATAAAAACAAGGCCAAAGAACTTTGCCAGATTTGGGCAGCATTTAAAGCACTGTAGGGACGTGACCTGCACCTCACCCCGCTTTTTCTTCAGCAGTTCCCTCATGGCAGCACGAATCATTTTTCTCTCCTCAAAATCTGTAGCCTTATCCAGCTATGGAGCAACCCACACACACACACACACACACACACACACACACACACACACACACACACACACACACACACACAGACACACACAGACACACACACATTAATCAAGAACTGTTTAACAATATAGTACTATGACGTGGGTCTGAGTCACCAAGCTCATTTAAAGCCATACATTTTCAAGTTGCATGTTTTTTTTATTTAACAGAACACAGTTCCAAACATTTTCAGACCAAAAAAGTGACTGAAATCCAAAGCCATGTGTGTATGTGTGTGTGTGTGTGTGTGTGTGTGTGTGTGTGTGTGTTTGTGTGTGTGTGTGTGTGTGTGTGTTAGCTGTTCATCTCACCATGTCATTCAGCACTTGCTCATCCTCGATGGCTGCAAGCTGTTCCTCTGTTAGTGGACCTGCACTGACCACAGCCATTGTTTTATTATCTGTATCTCTCGCTTTTTCTAAAAAAAAGGAAAGAGAACAGAGAAGAAAAATATATTAGCCACATTCACCTCATATATGTTACTGAATTGAAGAGAAAATACATTTTTACACTGTAAAACACTTTTACACTTAATACCAATTTTAACCAATGCGCTGTAAAATGTAGGAATATCAACGTTTTCCTCAGATGTGTTGTTTTGTTAAGAAAAGTGGTGCTAATGACATTTCTGAATGGTTTGCATCTCCAGACGGCGAAATATTAAATTGTGTTACAACAGATACTGAGACTACCAGGTATTAGCTTTAACCCGACATATGACATTGACACAATGGTTTCAATTCCACTGCGTTTACCATTAGCACCAAATGCAACGTTTTAATACGGATAATGTAAAGCTAAAGTAAGAGAATAAATGAGCATTCATCATATTAGCACTGATATCAGAAATTTAAATAAACTACTAAGTAAAGACACAATTCAAATAGAAAACAAAAAGGATGCTAATTTTAACACATAGCGCTTTTAAACACATAATGTAAAAGTCTACAATGGCAGTAAAAGTTTGTCAGGAATTGTCAGGAAATCAAGATTCTCAGATGAGTGAAAAAGAGTTTTAATATAGATCATATAGATCAGTTACAGTGTAAATAATAAAAGGATTAACAATATTTCCCTCAGATTTTTTTGGTAAATTGCTGAGAACGATGAAAACAGCTTCATTGACACTGTAATCACGAAGTACACAAACCATGTACTTGAGTAAAAGTAGAGATACTCTGTAGAATATGACTCCAATAAATAAATAATAAATATTAATAAATAAAAATGCTCGTTTAAACTTTCACTTGAGTAAAAGTACAATAATATTTGCCTTTTGACCAGTATTTGACCAGTTAAGTTTTTACCCATAAATAAAAAGGACCGACTGATTTTTGAGATATTTGACTTTGAAATACAGTGAAGTTAAAGTAAAAGTCAAATGTAATTACCTCAGTAAATTTAGCAAAGAATTACATTTACGTCGTTACTGTGCACCACTGAATTAATACAAGCCACACTGGCTAACTGATTGTGACAAAATATTCATAAGCATCAACATTTACCTCAGATTTGTTGCTAAATAACAAAACCAATCGATATGTTTACAGTGACTGTAATTAGACTTAGCATTGACTGCGCATCAAGCTAAATCTACTGGTAAACTTATTTAGGAGTTTTACTTCTACACTCGTCAATACCTTGAGTCCTGTCATCACAGAAACAATCACAGTAGCATCATATAGAGAAGTCATTCATAGGTTTGGGATTTTATTAATGCCATTATAGAAGATTACTAGAGCAGATGTTTCACATCTTATAGGGGTCATCATAGGGGTCACGATAAGAAACTATACGGTAAAAACATGCAATTCTGTATTTTCCATTTTCGATGGAAAGATTGAATTTGGACATAAATGGAAAAAAGCCATCTGCTTTCACAGTAAACACCGAGTGCGTTAGCCTGAGCTGAAATAAAACACAGCAGCACCTCACGTGTTGTCTAAAAGCGACTGGCTATATTCCACACACACACACACACACACACACACACACACACACACACACACACACACACACACACACACACACAGAGACTGAGTCACTGCGAGAACGAGTGGGTGATCTGAGAGTCCCAGTACTCTACAGTGTAAACAGACAGGCGGTGTGTTATCTAAATAATACACAACTATGGAGCACCGAGATCACTTTATACATGCCCTTGCATTAGATAAACCTAGTGTCATTGCATAAAACAGCAAATCAGTGAAACATCCATTTCCCCTTACCCCACTAGTGAGTCAGAACAGCCCAGATGTTTGGTGTCTGACGTCTGCTTCTTTCTCTCAAATGCAGCTTGGATGTAATGGAAGTCTGTTTCACCCAAAACCTTTTTCTGTGAATTATTTTTTTTCTTTGCCTCAAAGCACATGCACGTCTTCAGTGATGTCACTCTCAGATGAGCTGATGTGGTTCAGAACACAATGGGACCTAGTGTAATCGAAATATCGTAATGGCACATTCTTTCGTGTCATTTTCCTTCCATATAAGAGTTTATATTCACAATACAGACACATGGCAGACTGTTCGAAAAGGAGGTTTGGCACCCAACTGTTTTCTAAAGAAAAATCAAGAAAGCAACAAAGTAGACTGATGTCTGGAAGCTCGGCTGGAGAAGATAATGATCATAAAGCTCTTATTTATATATCATTTAAAGACGGAATCTCTTTAATTTTTTTCCCTCTAAACTATTTATTAAAAAATTTGATGAATTAAATGATCTTAAAGAACAACATGAAGTCAATATATGAGACTCATGTCTTTTAACTGGAAAATGCTTTGGATTGGAATGATTCCAGTTACTTACAGGTTGCTGAAACGCTACATTGTGAATAAGGAAAATTGTTCCCCTGATAAATTGGCTTTAAATAGCTATTATTGTGTAATAACTACACAATACATTTAACTACATAGTACACTTTCATTTTAAACAAACAGGAGAGGCGATGACACTCACCTGGTGCTCTCACGTCTTTGGGAAAGCAGGAGGAAGCTTTTGGAGATGTTCAAGTGGTCTGCAGAATGGAGCTGTGGAAGCCACTGTGTACACACTCCCCCCCTTAGATCAGCTACACTGAACTCACTCGGACTGTTTGAGTTCTTCTGGGCTCTCCTGAGACGCCTCCCAGGCTTTACATGGGCCGAGAGCCAGGAAACAGCCGAGGAGAAACAACGATGGGGATGATGAGGAAGATATGAGTGCTAGAAACTGGTTTGGAACACGACGAGTATTTTCTGATCCAGTATCATGGTTTTCAGTATGGCTTACAGGTTCGGTTGCCATTATTACAGTTTTTCAGTTGTTTTGGAGCGTTTCTCAGATCAGAAATAAAATTTCCACATTATGGAGTCAATTTTGCTCATCATAAACGCATTTCTTGTTGCTTTGATCAAATTTTTAATGCTTCGTTACATTTATTTAATTGATTGTGTCTGCTGTTTCCTACATTATTAGTTATTTATGTCATGTTGATCAAAATTATACTGGTTCCTCATCAACTGTTTTAACCCCCAAAACATCTGTGCATCATTTCACTGTATAAGTCATTGAATGCTAAATGGTTAAACCAGTCATCAGAATCTGTCAAGTTTAAAATCTATTAAACTTTTTTGTTTCTTGAATTGATGAATTGTGCAGATGAATATCGAATGTCACTAATGAAGGCGTGTACGGCATCAGATAATCAACCAGTTCTCGAACACAGGTCAAAGGTGAATCTTGTGCCTTCAATTGGTAACAGACAACAAAACATAGAATTACAATTTCTGAAAATGGATGAGCAACCAAGAACAAAAACAGGACAGTAAAAGTGTGAATCTGGTCTTTTGCAATCAATATAAATCAAAGAAATACATTTGTGCTGCTGAAATTCACTGATGCCAAACAGAAGATTTGTGCATTTTCAATCACTGCGACCCAAACCTTAGTTTATATCAGGAAATTGATGGAAGTTGAAATAAAGAATACACTTTTTCACTCAAGTTAAAGTAAAGGAATCTGGGCTCTTTCATGTACATCAGTAAAAAGTAGCCGGTATTACTACCTGTTTTCGTGTCACGCTGGTAACTGAACCTCATGTCATATTAAAATATTAATATAAAAGAGTTTAAAATGTTATCTGATGAATGATTTCAGACTGAAAATCCACCATATAGAACACAAGCAGAGAAAAGATAATGATGATCAGGAATGTGTCTGTTCTCAGTCATGTTCTCATCACTGACTCCCTCTGTCTCATCCACGTTAACCTCAGACTTCTAGATCGGCTGTGGCACGCAACGAGAAGAAAAATATTGATGGTGTCACCCGATAGATTAAAACTGAAGTAACAAGTCTGGTTGAAAAATATAAGAAGAAGAAAGTACAGATATTTGTGTAAAAAATGTAATGAGTGAAAGTAAAAAGTACAAATAAAAATAAATAGTGAAGTAAAATACTGATACCAGAAAAGCCTACTTAAGTACAGTAACGAAGTATTTGTTAATTGTTCATTTATTTTTTTTTTTGCTTTTTTATTTCCTTTTTAATTTGGAAAGTGTGTAACTGGAAGCTTCTGTCACCGAAAAACAAACTCCTTGTAAGTGCAGACTTATAAAGCTCAAAAAGGCAATAAAGCTCTGTCTGATTCTGATTCTGATTACTTCCTATCACTGCTCAGATCGGATTCTTGGATGCTGCTTTTAATAAACGTCTCCTCCAAACGAATAGATGTAAATTATGTAAGGAGTGTGTGTGTGTGTGTGTGTGTGACCGTGAGAGAGAGCGAAACGTTGCCTTATTAAGGCACAACAGGAAAACATGCTGCATGGCCTGGTGCTGCAGTTTACACAGGCTACATCCTCTTCACTTCTGGAGACAGAAGTCTTATACACACGTCCTCCAATCATCAGAGCCAAGTATGTCATTTAGTTTCAAGATGTTCCAAGCGTCAGCTTTATCTCTGTACACCACTTTGGTTGTTATAAAACGTGCAATATAAATAAACTAGACTTGGCCCGACCTCCAGTTTGAAGCTGTGGTAGAAAGTGCTGCTTAGTGAGTTTAGGTGACTTTAGTGCCATCTTGTGTTAAAATGCAGTCATTACAAAAAAGGTTTAGTTTTTCCCAGTTGCTTTGGAGCGTTTCTCAGATTTGATCCTTCATTATCAATTGTTATTGTTAATGTATAAAAAACTTAATATTAAAATTATGTGACATGTAATAAATACAAATAAATGAATGAAATAAATTATTAATTAAACATATAAGCAAAGTATGATAACTCAGCCATTATAGTGAGTAGTCAGTGCACATATCAAATATACAGATCTCAAACCTAAATTTTATCCCGGATCAGTCGAGGCTCGGGATACCAACGACCACCACAGGTATCGTTAGCCAACAGGGTACTGGGGTAAACTGTGCTTCTGTTAGCCAAACAAGGAAAAGGAAAGGAGGAAGATGTTAACAGAGACAGCAGAGAAAGGAGAAGTGGAGGAGAGTGGGGGAGAGTGGGTACTTTAAATGTTGGTACTATGACTGGAAAAGGGCGAGAGATAGCTGATATGATGGAGAGGAGAGACCAAGTGTTCAGGAGACCAAGTGGAAAGGGAGTAAGACCAGGAACATTGGAGGAGGTTTAAACTGTTCTATCATGGTGTGGATGGAAAGAGAAATGGTGTAGGGGTGATTCTGAAGGAAGAGAGTTTCTGATCGGGTGATGAACGTGAAGCTGGAAGTTGATGGGGTGATGAAAAATGTCACCAGTACCTATGCTCAAGTGGGTTGTGAGATGGAGGAGAAAGAAAAATTCTGGTATGATTTAGAGAAGAGTGTTGAAGAGTGGTATGATATTTGAGCGTGGGTAGCAGGTTGAGAGATGGAGGTACACGCTGGAATGAAAGCGTATGGGAATGAAAGTCAGTAGGAGTAAGACAGAGTACATGTGTATGAATAAGAGGGAGGGCAGTGGAGTGGAGAAGATGGAGGAGAAGGTGGAGGAGTTCAGGTACCTGGGGTCAACAGTGCAATGTAATGGAGAGTGTGTTAGAGAAGTGAAGAAAAGTGTGCAGGCAGGGTGGAGTGGGTGGAGAAGAGTGATAGCAGGAGTGATCTGTGATAGAAGAGTATCTGTGAGAGTGAAAGGGAAATTTTATAGGACTGTGGTGAGACCTGAGATGTTGTTTGGTTTAGAGACAGTGGCATTGAGTAAAAGCCAGGAGGTAAAGCTGGAGGGAGCTGAACTGAAGATGTTGAGGTTTTCGTTGGGAGTGACGACGATGGACAGGATCAGAAATTAGTTTATTAGAGGGACAGCGCATGTAGGACGTTTTGAAGACAAGGTGAGGGAGGCGCAATTGAGATATGGGGTATGCCAGGAGCTGCCAGGAAGGAGGAGGTTTATGGATGTGGTGAGGGAAGACATGCAGGTAGTTGGTTTGAAAGAAGCAGATGTACAGGACGGGGGTCTATGGAGACGGATGATCCGCTGTGGAGACCCCTAATGGGAGAAGCCGAAAGAAGAAGATATAAGCAAAGTATGACAAGAGACTAGAAGATCTTTAAACAAGCATATTTATTCAGTCAGCGTTCACATGATTGTAAAATACATAAAATATAATAAGTAGTTACATTTGACGTTTTAGTGACACATGGAGTGCAATACAGTGCAAAGAGCTTCTCAATCCAGACCTCATGTCCCTCACGTTTCCATTAAAGCGTGTGAGTCTCACATGCATTTCCATGATTATTAAGTAAGAATTTGACATGATGCAGACTGTTTGCAGTGGGACATGAGTGTGGTTTGTGTTGTGTTAACATTATATTTACACAAACGACAAAAAAAAAAGGAGTTCAGTACTATCAGGAGAGTTCTGAATCTCTTTAGTTTCTGTTTCTGGAACCATTATGTTTCTGAAATTCCTGTGTGTCTTCATTAAAAATAAATAAATAAATAAATAATGTGAAATTTTGAAACTCACAGTTCTTGAATTCTCCAGACACTGAAAATGTTCCGGAATTGTGTTTGGAGACTGAAAAAAACATTACGGTACGTTTACATTATTAATAAAGGCTCTAGAACTCTTCAGTTTCTAAACTGTTTCTAGCTTTTTAAAGGAAAAAAAAATATTAAAAAAAAAATCAAATTATTTAAAAAAAACAAAAAGTATTTGTTTCCTATATTTGGAGAGAGGTTCTGAGAAATCTCTTCAGCTCCTAAAAAGGATAGTGAAAGAGTTTCCAGAAAATATTCTAAAAAAAAGCTACTGGTACCTTTACATTCATGATAAAGTTTCTGAAACGTTTTAATTTCTGGAAAATCTCTTCCTAAAAGAATTTTTCAAAAAAGTTCCAGACCCATTCCTGAAATACGTTCTAAAAATCAACAGGTACTAAAAATAATTATTTGAAATATTTGGTTCTTGAAAAAAAACTTTTACATTCCTGAAGAAAAAAAAACCTATCCAGAACTATTCAGCTCCTGAGGGAAAAAAACAGTACTGTTACATTTATATATAATGGAGTGTATGGAGCTGAATGACATGCTGGATTAAGAAGCTCCAAGTCACTGAAAAACATTTTCCCACAACGCATCAAACCTTGTCAGACCTTCTCAGGCCAGTCTGCGTCACTACGTGTTCAGTAATCTTTATAAAAAAACAAAAAAAAAAAAAAAAAAAACAAGAGCAATAATCAGTTCATGGATAAACGTATACAAATGAGATAAAGCCGACAGACAGATAAAGCAGTATAGATGTGAGAAAACAAAACATTTAAGAAGAAGACGATCAAAGAAAAAAATTAAAAAAAATCAAATCCCATTCTCATGAGATGTAAACCAAGTCCACGGTTTATTCTATTGCTTTTTTTATTGATACGCTTTTTTTAAATTCGTAACCGTGTGACTGAGAATGAGTTTCATTTACTGCTTTATCTGTAAAACCTTTGACTCACACGTGAGCACAACGAGCTGCTTTGACGCTATGATAGACGAAATGAGATTTTAACAAATGATAATAATAATAATGAGGTATTTATCTTCAAACTAATCTCTCACTGCACTTCCACTGTACAGTTACGTTCAGCTGAGGAGGCGTAAACAGAGTCAGGGGCACCGCCTTCAGAGGCGATTGCAAGGTACCGCTAGATAATCTTTAAAACAAAATTACACAAAGATCAGTGTTTTTTTTTTTCTCAGGATCTTTTTGCACCACAAAGGCGTTACTTCTTCTCATAACTACGAAAAAAATGAAACAGAGCTGAGTGAAGCAACAGTATACACCATATCTATAAAAGGTTGTGGACACCTGACCATAAGATGTGCTTTTTGAACATCCTATTTCACATTTAGTCACAGTTGCTGTAACCTCCACTCTTCTGGGAAGATGTTCCATTAGATTTTGGAGTGTGCTTGTGGAGATTTGTGCTCAATCACCTATAAGGGTGTTAGTAAAGTCAGGTACTGATGTAGATGATTTGAGGAGGCCTGGGGTGCAGTCAGCGTTCCAGTTCAATAGGGTTGAGGTCAGAGCTCTATAGCAGGAGATCTTCCACTCCAAACCATGTAAAGCATATCTTCATGGAGCTGGATTTGTGCACAGAGGCATTTTCATGCAGGATTGAGTATTCTATCCATTGACATCTTGTGTGCCTTCAAGTTTGTGGAAACAGCTTGGTGAAGAACTACTTATGGCTGGAAAGGGCAGGTGTCCCGATACTTTTTTTAATAATAGTGTATAATATATAATGCGATCAATTATAAAATAAAAAGCTTTTCCCAAAATGATCCTGAGTGACTTGAATTTTTCGAAAAATAATGTATTTTTATTTAACTGTATCATCAAAAAAAAATGTTTTCACAAATATGATTTGATGATATGATCCCTCATTTTGTATACAATACGAAGACACTGGTTTTGTTTAGGACGTTCTTTTTTTTTTTCCACAAAATGTTTCCAGTCATGTGTGTTTTAACAAAACGTCCATCGAAATTGAATAATACTGTATCAGCATAAAAAATATTCCAGCTTTAAAACTGAAATCCTTTTTTTATTGTTGCACTAATGCATCCTGGGGATCAGTAGATAATAAACGTAAATCAAAAACATAGTAAATATTTACTAATCGTTTTCAAACCGGTTTGTTTACTAGCGAGCCTGATGTGAGCGTCACAGGAAGGAAGTTTTTCAAATATTTTACACCTTCTGTCAATCAGAATGTTTCTATCCAAGCAGCACTGATATGGATAGATAAGATTTCATTCATTCTTGCTTCTTTTGGACATTACAATATATATAACCAACATTTAACTGCTTAGACGTGTTAGCATTTAGATGCTTGGTATTACAGTGCTGTAAAAAAGTATTTGTCGCTTTCTGGTCTTGCTTTTTTGTGACAAATGATCATCAAGCAAATTTCAATATTACACAAAGATAAACTTCGTGAATACAAAATTCAGTATTTTATGTAACAATTTCTTTTGTTAAGGGAAATAATCTGTGGAAAACGTATGTGAAAAAGTAATGTAACCATTTGCCACACCCAGGCCTTATTACTGCCAGATCTGTTGAATCAAGAAATCACTTAAATAGCACCTGCCAATCATAAGGGAAACATGCTAAATGTAAATGTAAAAATACTTTTTTACAGCACAGTACAGATGTCCTTACATATGCTGATGGTTGTGATATGGAAAACGTATCCAGTAGCTTGATTTTAAAACCAAAAAACCTGTGGAAAAAAAACCCTGAACTTCCATTTGGAATGAAACTCTTCAACAGACGATTGGCACATGACTAACTCGCGCTAACAATATCAATAGTGTTTCTTCACGTGTTTCTTGCTCTCTCGGGTACTTACTGGAACACGACCTTGGGGTGACTTTCAGCTCTGACCCCTCAGGAACTACTGATTCCCAATCTCACTTCTGATTCTGCTCTAATTCCAAGCTAAACTCTTCAGTGCAATTCACATTGGGGAAAAAAAAACTGGCAAAATAAATAAAAATGACGTCTACTCTCCGTCCAGCAGATGACAAAATACACGCAGCATAGCGACTGTTCCACTGCTTCAAAATATGACTTCGACTGGTGTTGATGTCTGAGTGAGAAAACCAGCAGGAAAAATCCCAATACCATAAATAATACTGATTAACAAACATCAAGGCAAACATACAAAAAGCACAAACAAAAATGTTCCAGAAACGAATAGTCTGTTCATTCCGGCTGTGCGACAGAAATCTGAGGGGAATCCTCAGAGACACAGGCCAGGTCTAAAAATAAATCCTTATCATAAGGATGTTTCAGCTATTCTGTAGTGAGTAAAGAAATTGGCAATTGTTTTCTATAGCCTTCTATAGGATAATATAATGGAAGTCGTTATCACCCTGAAACTTTAGTAAATTTCTGCCTCAATACATTTACAGTTCATCATGTCACTCAGACTTTCTGATGTCATTTAGATGAAAAGTCTGCATTTGGAAAAACTTACGACTAGAGGTCGACCGATTCATCGGCTTTGTAGATTAATCAGCACAGATAGTCGATTGCAGAGACCATCGGCCATCTGCAAAAATATATACAGATAGTTTTTCCGGGTTGCGTAATACAGTACGAGAGCAACCTCTAGAGGCGAATCACTGACACAACATGCTGTTTATTTGAAATGGTTTTTTTAATTCATTTTGGATGTTACTGTTTTTATTTATTTAGAGTATGGGTGTAACGGTACACAAAATTCACGGTTCGGTACTTATCTCAGTTTACGGGTGGGTTCAGATATTGGTACGAATACGTGTACTGTTACACCCCTAATTTGGGTAGTTTTTGTTTCAGTTTGAATGCATATATTTTATTTTGTTTGTTTTTATTATCCAGTATCCATTTTAAAAACAGTTAATCAGTTGATTTATTGGTTATCAGCAAGTACGATCGAAACTAGCTTTCAAAATCTGTAAAATCCACTATCGGTCGATCTCTAGTTAGGACCAAAAATAAGGATCAGCTTTATGTCTCTTAGAAGTCACTGAATTAGTTATGGAACTGTATTGTACAATAAATTCGATCGTTTCAAACTGCACTATAAGTTTAAAATTAAGATTAAAATTAGATTTTTAAATTCTGAATGCTAAATGAGAGAAATCATGGCAAATTTTCATCTAATATGTAATCTAATGCAGCATTTTTATTTTCGGCCCATGGCCCTTATTCAAGTGAGATTTTTGGCCCTTCATAGGAAAAAGTTTTCTGTCATCGTTCCTATAGTAACCGTGCAATCTTATAGACACGAATAGCAGATCTAGAGAAGCTTTCTGCAAGGAGATGATTATTTAACATGCACTGAAGGAGTCTCCAGTGTCAGTGCAACAGTCAGTACATTTTCAGCAACAATTAAATCTTCAAGACTGACAGGTTTATCGCCTCATTTCTGCCTCTCCGTAATGCGAAATGTGTTTTTATGTCACAGAGAAAGAGACAAAAACGAACCAACAGGAACTTAATGTCCTAAAAAGAAACAGTATAATGACTAGTACAATAAATAATTGTAATCGCTGACAATCAGCTGCTGAATAAGAAGAATACAAAATCCTACTTGAAAAATTCTCTTGATGACGATTTTATGATAAAAAAAAAAAACCTTTCGGTCAAACAGACATCATCATCGTTCGCCTCATAGCTAAAAACTCCAGAAAGTTTTATTTTTTATTTTTTTTTTAAACATATGTCAGGTTACCTAGACGTCCATCGTCACCGTAAACAAAACAAAAACGGAGATCTTGCGTAAACTTCAGCTCAAGAAATCAAAATCAGGACAGCTGCCTTTTAAAGCCCCTTCCAGACTAGCACAGCGAGAACACGGTGAGAAGTACCTCAGAACCAAGAATGTGGTCTTTATCTGTAACTGTAGCCTTTAAAATAAAAAGTGCTTGAGCAGTGTACAGGTGACCTGCCTGTACCACACACACACCTGGGGTTGTGTCTTCACAGTGGACTCGCTCAGAAGGTGTGCATTTCAACCCGAAATGTCTAAGAGCTTCTTGAGCTTCGTGAGCAAACGTATTGGCACAGTGAGGAGGTACCGGGACAGTGGCTCGAGACACATGTAGCACTTTTCTGCCAACATGGTACCGTTCTGTGGTCTTTTATACGGAACTCATCACTGGTTAAATAGAACGTGGAAACCATGTCATCACCATGACAACAAAAGCAATTAATGACTCACAACCAATACAGCGTGAGTAACGCCATCCCATAAATCCCGCTAGTTGTAATGTATTGTTTGAGAGTCGTTTATGTTCCAGTTATAAGGTTAGTAAAAAAAAAAAGAAACCAGTTCCATGCAGGGCTCTACAATGGAGTCCAAACTTGGTTCGGTTTCCCTAAAAAGGTATCGCAGAACAGACATCAGCACCATGTTGATGAAAAATGTGTAATAGGAGCTCACAGAAGAAACAGTTCAACCTCCAGATAAAATTTATTGTATTTAAGACCCATAGGCCTTTCAGACTTCAGTCCATTTTTTTGTGGAACCTCATCTCTGTTCTACTGTCGGATTTGGGAGCTACTTTCGGAAACAGTTCTCGGTCTGCTGAAGGTTCTACATCACTGTAGCTTCCTAGAAGAGATTCTTGACGTAACTTAGATTCATCAAACCGTTCTGATGATTGTAGGTCATGGACAAGATTATAAGCATGGCCTTGATCTAGAGATGGTTTTAGATCATGTTCTTGTAGTGAAGATGGTTCAAGGTCATTGTCTAGTGCTGGAAGCGGGTAAAAGCCATGGTCTAGTTCTGAACTTGGCTCTTGATCATGGTGAAATAGTGAAGATGGTTCTTGAACTGGTTCTAAGCATGGTTGTAGATCATGCATTGGTTCTGAGGATGGTTCTAAATTATGTTTCAGTTCTGAGGTTGGATTTACAGCGAGGTCTAGTTCTGAAGATGGTCTGGCATGACAGACCAGCTCTGAAGATGGTTCTAGCACATGGTCTGGTTTTGAAGATGGTTCTGCATGACGAACCAGCTCTAAAGATGGTTCTAGTTCATGGTCTGGTTCTGAAGATGGTTTTAAATGATGGACCAGCTCTAAAGATTGTTCTAGCTCATGCTCTAGTTCTGAAGATGGTTCTAAATGATGGACCAACTCTAAAAATGGTTCTAGCTCATGGTCTGATTCTGGCAATGGCACTACATGATTGCCCAGCTCTAAAGATGGTTCTAGCTCATGCTCTAGTTTTAAAAATAGTTCTAGGTCATGGTTTAATTCTGAGGATAGTCCTGGGTTTTGGTCTATTTCTGAGGACGGTTTTAGGTCATGGTCTAGTGCTGCAGGTGGATCTGCAGATAGATGTGGGTCATGGCACAGTTCCAGATATGGTTCTAGATCTTGATCGAGTGCTTCTTGGACATGATTTGGTTTTAAAGGTGCTTGGAGGTCATGGTACAGTTTTGGAGATGTTTTTAGGTCATGTTCTGGTGCTGGAGGTGGTTCTAGATCACTGTATAGTTCTTCCCATGGTTCTGAATCATCATACATTTCGAGAGATGGCTCTGTAGAAGGGCATAGTTCAAGTTCTAATGATGGGTCCTGGGACGAATATAAACTTAAAGACTCATAAGTGTTCTCATAAGTGCATCTTGAACAAGGTTCTGCCGCTTTTTTGCCGCGGGTGTCCATGTATGTGATGAGGAACTCGGAGTTCTGATAGATGATCATCCCGGAGAGTGTGAGCACAGCCCCGGCACAGCTCAGCGCAGAAAGCTGGTTGCCGAACAGCAGCTGGGAAAGCAGCAGATTTCCCACCATGTTCAGGTTGCCCAGGATGTGTAGCGTGACGGCGGAAGTAAGGCTGATCACGAAGCAACTCGACAGGTTATAGAGCACAGAACCCAGGCAGCTGAGCACAATGAAGCCCCACAGATGTCTGTCGTAGTGGTGCGGTGACTGAAGAGCAGACCAGTTCTCCAGGAACAGAGCTGCCACAGACAGGATGCAGAAACTGGGGATGGCCATCAGGTAGAGCAGGAACACAGAGTTGATCTTCTCCTCCTGGAGAAGGATGCCTGAAAAAAAGTGCAGGACAAGTAAATTAACAAAAACAGTGAAACACTACAGGGACACCCAACCATCGCACTCGTATGTCCTTGTTGGACTTCGCATATTGGAATATAATAAGCAAAAACTCCTCTGGGAAGATTTTCACTTGTGGTTGTGGAGATTTGTGATCATTCAGATAGAAGAGCATTAGTGAGAACAGGCAGGAGGTTTGGGGTGCAATCTTAAAAGATGTTCAACAAGGTTGAGGTCAGGGCTCTGCGCAGGACACACAGTTCTTCTTCTCTAAATTTAGCACACCGTGTGCACGTGGAGCTTCTGACGTTGTTCCAGTAAAGGTTAACTGTAATTCTGTAGCATGTGGCCTTCTATACAATTGTGTGCAACCTTCTGAGTAACAACAGCATATGGGAGGTAATCAAATCAAATCAAATCAAATCATTGCATTAACGCTTTAATATATATAGCAACGTGTTTTATGCTACAGGCGCCCGCAATGTTGATTCCGACAACCCAAGAAACACGTAATGTGATGGCTGAAATACGATTGGATAGAAACTCTAATCTAAACAGACAGTCATGGAAGCAGAGCAACCGAGACAAAAGCCATAAAATGAAGAGAAATTGGGAATTACAGTATATCATAGAAATTTATTGAAAAATATATATAAAAACTTAAGTAAGTGTTTATGAAGACTTCAGTGTGACCTCTAATCCACAGAGTACAGTGGGTACAGTACGTATGCAAACATACACACATATTGGAGTAAACAGAAAATATGATAGAATCTCCACAGCATTCTCTTGATATTTGAAGGTGATTTTGGAGTGAGCTGGCACACGTGCTGACCTGGTGTATGGCACGCACTGTAAACAAGCCTACAAAAATAACCCACTGTAACAGGACACTGACACTCCAACCCAGACGGGTATTTGCGCCCAATTACTCAGCTGTACTGAAGCTTCAGGGTGACTCAATATGCTGCTGATTCAAGTGGATCTCTCCACCTAGGAAAAGATTTTTTTTTACACCAGATGAGGACAAAAATACGGAGCTTGCATAAAGTATCACCAGCTCTGTCATTATCCTGAAGCGTTTTATAAGCTAAGGTGTTGCTTGTTGAATCTTGCACTTGAGGTTAAATCATGTTAAAGTGCATGTCGAAATCATCAACACACACACACACACACATGCCACACAGTATCTGAAAACTGTTCTGTTTTCATGTACTGTTGTGTAGAAAAATAAACAACATTCGTAGGTCCTGCCATATGTATTCACTACATCGCTCACACGTCACTTAAATAAAAACTGAAGTTGACATTTCTTTATAAAATCTCATGTATACACAGTATCCTATCTGTGTGAATTTGGGCACATGTTCTGCACAAACTAGATGATGATGTACACTTCCCTGGCCTGTTAGCAGCCACATTAGCTGCATTCAAAGAGAGGAGGAAACTGTCTGTATTTTATTTTTAATCTGTCACCTTCACGAAGCACGTTATAGTTGTGTAATGTTTACCGTGATAACGAAACCATGACTGTCCAAAATCTGATATGTTGTAATGACTAAGCTTGAAAATAGACATGTCTGACTGAAACACTTCTGGTAAATACACGGCTATGTACTACAGCTGTACTCAAACTCTCACTCAACCTCACACAAACCGCCTGTAATTCAAGTCCAATACTTAATGTCATGCCAAATATCAATGTGTAATAAAAATGGTTACATTTCCTATTTAACAAAAACTCAACTAAAGAAGTACAGCTCTTGTGAAAAGTCTGGAAACCTCTTTTATGGTGATTGAGACACAAGCATGCTTCTTTGGTTTCTATGCAACAAAGTAGTTCAATAAATGAATGGTAGAAAGTCCTGTGGAGTCCAATTTTCACATTTCTGGCAGATGAACTTGTGCAAAATGGAGAACAGGAGAGATGTTAGCAAACTGCCCCCACAATCAAACATGGAGGTTGAAGCTTAATGATTTGGGGTAATGAAAAGGTTGGAAACTTATTCCGGGTGAAATGAACCAACATGGTTACTATTCCAAACTTCAACACCATGCAATTCAGTCTGGAGTGCAGCTCACTGGAACCAACTTCATTATATAACAAGACAATCAGCCGAAGTGTACTTCCAAGTTCTGTGAGCGTTATTTGAAGAGCAAACATTCGGCTGGAGTGATATCTATCATGGAACAACCTGCCAAGTCACCACACCTTAAACCTATTGAACTGCCCTGGGATAAACTGGAGCACAAGAAAGAAATCTCCAACTACTGAAAAACATCTTTGGCAAGTTTTACAAGAGGCACGGCGAAGAATTTCACCTGAACGTTTGGAGAAACAAACTGTCCAAATGCCAAGAGGATAAATTCAGAAAAAGGAGGAAGTGGAACATCTTATGTATTTGTTTGGTTGCAGTAAATCATCATACAGTTAAATGACTTAGTTTGTTGCATATGAATAAAAAGGAGCATGCATGAGTCTCTGAAAAAAAAAAAAGATTTTCCCATTTCAGCTCTGTCCTGAGACTAGATATCGAATCTGAGCTCTTACGCTCTCCTCAGTGCTGTGGGCTTTTACAACTGTATTACCTAAAACTCGACTCGAAAACCTGAAAATGTGCGTTAATTAGATCAGTACGATGGAAAATCCCATGAGTATTAGGAGCTTGTTCCGTTCTGTAACATGTTGGAAGCAAATCATTCCTCTGAGTGGAATCATGTGGTTCAATGTTACACTCTTTCGCTCTCTATCCCTTTGTAAAACAACGATTTGATCACTCTCCTGTGGAAACCACTTAACATAATGAAGTCCAGCTCAAAGCAATTTGTCCACATTGTAAAACTTTATCGATGTTTTCCTGAACAGTGTTTCAAGCACTTAGGGGCAGGCTTAGGGGAAAATAATGAACAACGTAAAGTTAATTAAAAAGTGTTTTATTCCTCTTGTTACTACAGCAAATCACCAACTTTGCATTTTTCCCCCCAACCATTTAGGGTTGGAATGTCCTGTTATCGAGTATGTATTGGTGCTCTGTCACCAGCCTTTCGTTTTTTTTCTCTACTGTAAAGCTCGAAACGATGCGGGTTGCCTTCTTACAATGAAACTGGTAAACATTCAGGCTTCGGAGTGTTAAAATATCTCCTTACAAACGATTTCATCATACGCTATACATTCAAAAGTATTGGAACCCCCGATTTTCCAGCGGTTTGTGGTTCTTCCCCAAAATTTTACCACAAAGTTGGACACACACAATTAGAAGAATTGTCTTTGGATGTAGTAACATGACATTTTCCGTTCACTTCAACCTGCAATTGTGCACAAAACCAGCTATATGAAGATATAGTTTTCATGAGTTGCAAGATCTTGAGTGATATAGTGCTCTGGCTTCCTCGCCTACAGCAGTAGCTGAATTTACTAACACCTTTGTAGCAGAATGAGCAGAAAATCTCCACAAGCACAATCCGAAATCTAGCAGAACATCTTCCCAGAAGAGTGAAGGTTATTATAACTGCAAATGGGGATTGAATGTGGAATAGGATATTAAAAAAACACACATTTTCAGCTCAGGTTTCCACAAACTTTTGTATATTGTGTATCAACGGTTGTAGTAAAAGTGTATTAATATGAATCTGTGGCTTGAATCAAATCCAGCACTACTGTAAGAGCTGCTGATATTTAATAAAAAACTCTTTTGACTAATCAGAGGTAAGAATCACAACAGCAGCGCACGTGAGCGATCACATGTAAACCCTCGAATGTTGCATGCTCTGTAAACGAGACCTGTGAAACATTGCATTGCTACAACAACACACAATCGGATTTTGTTGCATTTTGTTCCTTCTGTGCACCTTGTGAAACATTTTTAAACATGTTTAAGCACTGTGTGTAAAATTAGATTACGCTTCCTGGGAGTGTGCTGTTTACTCCCACATGTTAGGAAACATAATGATACACGTTATTTACCTCAGGCTGTTTTCACACTGCGTCTGTTTTAGTCATCAGATCGTAGGCATGTGTTCAGTGGGCACTATATAGACAAATGTTTGTGGACAACTGAGCATTCTGCTCTTTTTGAACATCCCATTTTACATTTAGTCCCCATTTGCTCTTAAAAGAACCTCCAATCTTCTGGTAAGATGTTCCACTAGATTTGTGGAGATTCATTCAGCCATAAGATAGTTAGTAAAGATGTTGAACTGGGGTGCAGTCAGAATGAAAAATTCATCCCAAAGGTGTTCGATAGGGTTGGGAATCAGAGCACTATAGCAGGAGATCTTCCACTCCAACCTATCTAAAGCATATCTTCATAGAGCTGGCTTTGTGTACAGGGGCATTGTCATGCTTGAGCAGGTTTGGGTCTCCTGAAGGGATTTTTTTTTTTTTTTACAATTGCGTACCTCCAACTATGCTAAAAGTGTGAGGTACACAAGTTTGGGCTGATTTGAAAATCAGCTGTCCCAATATGTTTGGGACATCCATACAGTGTAATGTAACAAACACACATCACGTATCTGAACATTTCTCAGCACTTCAAATCAGCAAATTTCATCAGGTAAAAAGCCGCCCCTATGACCGGATCTGCAACGCGTGTTTGGTCAGGACGTTTCAGCTCCTGTCTAAAACAGGACGTGGACAGAGAGGGCGTCGGTGCTATGCGCTCTGACAAAAAAATTCCACAGCAGCCCAGACCAGCCGTCGGGGATGTAATGACCTCGGAAAAGTGGTTTCATAGGAAAGACCAAAAGTAGCACCTGACGTCAGGCGGCATTTATTCCTGCACACGGAGTCCCTCGAGAAAGAAGGTCTGCTAAGAGACTTTACACTCGCTGTGAGCTGTGTAAAAGAAATGACAGCCCTTTATTGACAGGTAGCCTTGCTGGGTAAATAGGGTTATCACATGAGTAATGAGGACGTGATGTGTGTGTATGTAGTTGTCGCAGCTATATCTTATAAAAAAACTGCTGAAAGTTAAACACTGAACATATATGATTGACTCTTAAAGCATGATATTTGATGTTAAATTTTGGCAAAATATCAGATCATGATACCTGAGAACAAAATCATCCATATCCCTATATATATGGATGGAATGGGTGGATGAATAGATGGGTGGATAAATGGATGAGTGGATGAAAAATGGGTGGATGAATAGATGCGTGTATAAATGGATGGATGGATAGATGGATGGATAGATGGATGTTCGGGTGGATGGATGGGTGGGTGGGTGGGTGGATGGATGGATAGATGGATGGATGGATGGATAGATGGCTGGATGAATGGATGGATGGATGGATGGATGGATGAATGGACCTGTCCGATCGTTACCATTTCGTAGACTTAAATAGAGAGCTATCCAGGCTAATGCTAGTAAATTATGGTGTGCCACAAGGTTTAGTTCTAGGACCCCTGCTCTTCACAATATACATGCTTCCCTTAGGAAATAATATTAGAAGGCATGGAATTAGCTTCCATTGTTATGCTGATGATACCCAGCTATATTTTTCATCAAAACCAGGCGATACAGCTCAATTAGCTCACATAACTGAGTGTGTTAAAGAAATAAGAGATTGGATGACCCATAACTTTCTACTACTAAATTCTGATAAGACGGAGATTTTGCTTATCGGCCCAAAAACCAGTATACAGAAGCTCCAGCATCTCAACCTGCATTTAGACGGATGTTCTGTAACCACTAGTTCAACGGTAAAAGACCTGGGAGTTATTTTAGACAGCAACTTGTCTTATAAAAATCACATCAACCAAGTTACAAAAACAGCCTTCTTTCACCTTAGAAATATTTCTAAGTTAAGAAACATGTTATCTATATCCGATGCAGAGAAGCTCGTCCATGCGTTCATGACCTCCAGAATAGACTATTGTAATGCATTACCAGGTGGATGTCCTGCATCATTAATAAACAAGCTTCAGTTAGTTCAGAATGCGGCAGCAAAGAGTTCTTACAAGGTCAAGAAAATATGACCATATAACCCCAATCTTATCGTCCCTACATTGGCTTCCTGTTAAGTTTCGAATAGACTTCAAACTACTACTTCTTACTTATAAAGCCCTAAATGGTTTGGCTCCCATGTATCTATCCAGTCTTTTAACACGCTACAATCCGTCATGCTCACTGAGATCTCAAAACTCTGGGTTTCTAGTAGTTCCTAGAATATCAAAGTCCACTAAAAGCGGTAGATCATTTTCGCATTTAGCTCCTAAACTCTGGAATAGTTTTCCTGACAGTGTTCCGGGCTCAGACACACTCTCCCAGTTTAAGTGCAGATTAAAAACATATCTTTTTAGCAGAGCATACCATACGTCTCACATCATAACCTTGTGCTCCAGAACATCTGATCACATGCACATTATCAACTTGTGCTGTTAATCTCATGAACAGCAGCTACGCTAATTTCTCTCCACTGCTTCTCTTTCTCTCCTCATCCCGAGGCATCCTGAGGTTTGGCCAGCTCCAGTCACATCCCACCTCATGAAGATTATGGACCTTTGAAGAAGTAGATGCCGAACAAGGTTTCTTCCTCATTACATCTAAGGGAGTTTTTCCTTGCCACAGTCGCCATGGCTTGCTCATCAGGGATAAATGCACACCATTCACCTTGACTGGTGATTTCTGTAAAGCTGCTTTGAGACAATGTCTTTGTGAAAAGCGTTATAGAAATAAACTTGACTTGACTTGACTTGACTTGACTTGATGGATGGATAGATGGATGGATAAATAAATAAATGGATGGATAATAGATAAATGGATGGATGGATGGGTGGATAAATGGATGGATGGGCGGATGGATGGATGGATGGAAGGATGGATGGATAGATGGATGGATGGATAGATGGATGAATGGATAACTGACAGTCAATAATTAAAAAACGTATCAAACGTATACACTAATGTCTTGTTGATGTAAATGAAACTCACAAGGTTTTGATACTCACTTTGCTGGATGCTCTTTATCCCCCGTAGCATGGTAGCGGCGAGCACAAACAGACAGCCTGTCCGATCAAACTGCACCTCGCCCATAATGCTGAAGGAAGCCCCGAGGCAGATGGGCATCATGGCGGTGTATTTAAGGATATGGTGCTGTTTTCCGAGCACCAGAGACGAGATGGCCAGAGTGAAGATCGGCGTGGTGGTGTAGATCATCTGAGCAAAGGACAGCTGCACGTAGTTGAGGCCGACGTTGCCGAAGGCGATGCTGGCGCAGAAGGTCAGGCTCAGTAGGAACACTTTGCACTTGGCGCTGGAGGTCAGCTCCTGCCTTGCCACGCCTTGGCTTCGATCAAACCAGTACTTTATGACTCCGAAAATTATGGCTGTGAGCATGTGCAGAGCTGAAAGGAGGAGTGGGTATCTGAAGTTGTACACCGCAAATATCCATTTGTTCAGGCTGGAGATGGTGGTTCCTGTAACCAGCCACACTACCACGGCTGACAGAAGATGCAGAGTTTCAACCGGACGCGTACTCCTCTGCCTGGTGTCCTGGGTCTCCTCGCTTTTGGAGGGGCCATCATCACTGCTGATCATGTTCGATTCATCTTCGGCTCTGTGAGCACAGGAACATGTTACATTTGCGATCTAAAGATTACAGCACATACAATTCACTGATTGGTTGAATGAAGTGTGTATGGAGCAGCAGAAGCACACATGAACGAGATGGGGTGGCCAAAAACACAGGTGTATACATTCTTAAATATTTTTGGTACTGTTGGGGAAAGCAGGATGACAGAAACAGAGCACTCTGCCTTCCCCACATGTATTTGTATTATTATTATTATATTATTAATTATATTAGTTTTATTATTATACTCTTAGTTAGCCAAGCCATCAGTGTGGAAGGGCCAGTGGACTCTTAGTGGGGATGGGGACTGAATAGGGAGTGACTGGGGAGTGTTAGAAAGGATCGCTATCCGGCTTTAAGGACCAAAATGTGGGAACGGTTATCCGATGTACGCTGATCAGGAGAATGTACCGTAATTATAAGGCGCACCCATATATAAGCCGCACCCACTGAATTTGACAAAGATTTTTATTTTAAACATAAATAAGCCGCACCTGTCTATAATTCAAAACTAATGAACTTTACACGGGCTTTAACGAAAGACAGTGTCTGTTACACGGTGTAATGGGTGAAATATGTTCCGCTTCCTCAAGGAGCAGAGCGGCATTTTGGGAATAGCCTGGCGCCGCATTTTTAAGCTATTACTGCATGTGTGGAGACCGAGGAATATATCCTTATTATTTTCTGATTCTTATTTCTAAGTTTCTTTGACTAGCCCGTAACGCTGTTGCCAAGAATAATAAAAAATCAAGAGTTTTGGAAACCTGTCTGTGCTTATATGATTTTTGTTGCAACTGGAGTTAGCAAGCTCTCCCTTCACCCAGACTCAACGCGTTACAACGGTTTGTATCTAAACAGTAGCCTACTAAGAAAGTCATTGTTCACTGTCTTCCTCCTTCCTTTCACAACTATTTCTCTCAGGAGTTTATCTTTTGGCATCGTCGTGCGTTTAAGAAAAAAGTTTTTTCTCCTTATGCCGTGCAGCTCAAAACACAGGTGAGGTGCGTTTTTTCGTTTCTGTTCTGAAATTTCATTGGTCTAATGTTATGGGGTTCAGTTTTTTTGCTTGAAGTTTGTGAAGTTGTTGTTTAAGCCACAGGGTTCAAAATGTGGGAAAAAATTAGCGGCTTATAGTCCGAAAAATACGGTACTCACACCATTGTGTCAGTAGAATTGTAGTACATTATTCAGAACACTCAAACTTTACTGGGTTTAGGGATTTGATCATGTGCGGTGATTCTTGCTGTCATCTGCCAGCTGCTGTTCAATAACATCACGCTGGTTGCGAGATGTATTATTCTGGCTGCTGCTCAGTGTGTGGTGCACTGTGACGTCACAGAGGTAGTAACATATCATGAATTGTAAATGTGAATATACCTCTAGTGGTGAAGTGTGGAAATACAACCGAAGGGGAACGCTTTCCTACAGGAAGTGTTGCGTTAGGAAGGGCATGGGTCAGTGGGAGTGAGACAGAGTACATGTGAGTGAATGAGAGGGAGGACAGTGGAGTGGTGCGGTTGCAGGGAGAAGAGGTGGAGAAGGTGGAGGAGTTCATGTACCTGGGGTCAACAGTGCAAAGTAATGGAGAGTGTGTTAGAGAAGTGAAGAAAAGAGTGCAGGCAGGGTGGAGTGGGTGGAGAAGAGTGATAGCAGGAGTGATTTGTGATAGAAGAGTATCTGCAAGAGTGAAAGGGAAAGTTTATAGGAGGAGGAGGTTTATGGATGTGGTGAGGGAAGACATGCAGGTAGTTGGTTTGAAAGAGGCAGGTGTAGAGGACAGGGGGTTGGCACATTTTTATTCTTTACTAATACGTTATTATTCACGCAGAACGTCCGGGTTTCAGGAATTACGTAATCGTCAACGTCTAAGCATTGCTCCCACGTGTCCAGTGATCTCGTCTGCAATTGGTCATTCGCACATATGCAAATTAATTCAAACCCGGAAGTAAATTTCCAAACCAGAGGATTCATCCAAGAGCTAGAATGAATTTCAGGAAGGAAAAGAAACATACACAAAGTAGGAAAATGTGAAATTTCCGTGTCATCATGGGTGATTCATATTTTGTTCGTCAAGATTTTGTTATTTCTTTTAAAATTATATGGACGTCCTGCTGTCTCTGACATCTCCGACCAGGCAAATTATTTATTATTATAATTAAGATTAATTATTACTATGCCATATACCATATTAAAAACAAAACATGTATGCATTAGATAGGAACATCACTGCAGTCATGAGCCGCCCTCTCGTTCACTCCTCATCCGCTAAAACCCTAACCGCAGAACCTACCACTGTCTATCTTGCGTGCGTGGGGGTCACCTAAACCTAGGAGACTTCCAATACATCAAATCAAATCATACCAGACGTTTCTAGGATTATAAAACAACAACACCTACACATTATCACAACCAATCAGTCAACACATTTCCTAGTCCGCCTCACTGTAAAGAAACATGTGAACGAATCTTTTGCACACCCCTACCCTGGGCTAAACCATTTCCAGTCCTGTCTATTACTCATTGAATGATAATAAAGAAGGTTAATGATGTGAATACACACGCGTACAATGTTATTATTTAAAATACATATAAATGAAATATAAAAGCTGTAAACCAGAGCTTTTGTTATCATTCAGCTTGGATCTTTATTTTACTATCCAAGAAAGGAGAAACAATGAAATCATAACGAATATCATTAAAACTTTAGTAGTGTATTAATCATACATTTATAACACGTTATTAACACTTGTATAGGTATTTTGAGGTACATGGACCCAGGTCGCGCGCGTGTGTGTGTGTGTGTGTGTGTGTGTGTGTGTGTGTGTGTGTGCAAGACAGAGACTTGGTGGTTTAATATTACATCTACATTTATAGCGTGAACACACTGATCCCTGACTGCGCAGCTTAGAGAAATGAGGTACTGTAAAAGAAAAGCACACACTACACAAATGTATTCATCCTGTAAAAACCTGAAAGAAGCCCAGAGACATTTTTCTTCCAATCTTACCGTGTATGTGGCTCTATGAAAGCTGGGTGATGTTCCTCCCGGCGCGGATGATGATGATGAAGGCACCGAGCGCTTTCCTTCGCTGTTATTGTCAGACCGGCTGTTTGGTGTGTTCCAGAGTTGCAGCGTCCGTCCAATCTGCGCACTTTCGATTAAATAGGAACCGGCCGCTATTGGTGTGTTCCAAACAGCAACCTCTCCCTTCTTCTGCGCCTCATTGGAAAAGATCAGGTTTAGCTCTAAATCCTGGTTCACACTAGGGATGTAACGGTACATGCTTTCTTACAGAACCGTTTCGGTACAGGACTGTCGGTTTGGTTCACATGTGTACCGAATGCAATTCATAACTAAAATCTGAGTTCCCTCAAAAACACATTTAGTGGCAGACCACTAGTTCGTTTAACTCTTTATCACACTTTGAGCCGATTTTTATCATTAAACTTGAAACACATGCACAACAATGACAGTGGTATAAAAAAAAAAAAGAAAAAAAAGAAATTTAAGTAAGTTGCCAATTAATTGACAAAGGTGCCGATTTATAGGTGCCAATTATTCGCCAAAGCCGATGAATCAGTCAACCTTTAACACCGGTTCACTTTCTACCATCCACCTGATTCGTTTTAACATTTTCCCCGAGGCGGCTTGAAATCGTTGCTCTAATCACAAACATGTCAATCCAGTGATCAGAGACTACAGGTTGTAGCTTTAGGAATCTTTAAGGATTTTAAAAATTTGTCTCAGACAACCAAATTGGGGTCTCTACTCTACTTACACCTGGAACACACTGTACACTGTAACTTTTGCGTAACGACAAGTATACCTAATGATCAATCTTTTTCTCTTTTCATCTCAGTCGAGTTAAACATGCTCCTGAGGTAACAATGACCAGCGGTCCTGTCTTAGTTCTTTTAAATCCACCCGTTCCACCCATACCTCTGCATACACATACCTCTGGATGGAGTTCTCGTCAAATGGAGATCACTCTGAGGATGGTTCCACATGAACAGCTTGAAGACCCACCAATCAACTACAAGACATTTGGAGTCACCCGAATGAAGATGGGTTTCCTCCTCACACCATCTCAGGGAGGTTTTCCGTGCTACTGTCACGCTCATTAGCCTATTTATCTCAGTAAAACTGGTGTGGGACAATGTCCATTGTTCAAAGCACCAAAAAAATAAAACTGAATTGACTTGCAAGTAGTGCATTCACCACATAGGAAGAATTGGATGAAAATAAGCGAGCAAACGCAGACAGCGGTACAAATATCTTGCATCAGAGAGCTGAAGATTTGGTCATACACGTTCACCTTCCCTGTACTAACGTATTATTATAAATCAGTAGGGTTTTTTTTGTCTTGTCAAAAAAAAGAAACATTCATTTAGTACACAACATTGGCGCTGCGTCTGTCAGGGTCCCCGAGCCGACTCTAGAGTTCAACGCTATCAAATTTACTGTCATGCTCATTTTGATTTCGTTGAAACTTTGTTTTTTAAGATTTTCGTTGCAATATGGGAAATAACGCATCAGTGCGTGTAAATCAGATGTACAATCAAACTCAAGAGTGCAATCTGGATGCAAACACCACTACAAAATGGCCAACATTAGGTGTGGTTTGACACACAGGGGGTGAAGGAATTCACAGATAAAATGGTGTTTAATTACCATTACACCACAGCAATTTGCCAATAATCCCAATTTTCATTTACTAAACAACTGTGAT
Organism: Silurus lanzhouensis; assembly: GCA_039877035.1. Classification (NCBI taxonomy): domain Eukaryota; kingdom Metazoa; phylum Chordata; class Actinopteri; order Siluriformes; family Siluridae; genus Silurus; species Silurus lanzhouensis. The sequence continues at coordinate 1,004,240 of JBCEWE010000386.1, forward strand.
TGTCTTTTCATTCTGGAAAACTTGCTTTGTGACATCTGAACATGTAACATTTTACTCCACTACATTTCACAAAAACACGTGGTTCTTTGCTATTTTGAAGCAAATATATAGAACGTTTATTGACAAGCCCTGGAGAGACCACAACAGTCCACAGTTCAGTAACTATAGAAAACTCTCTCCTAATACAGGTTTGATGTGTAAGAGAATGGAACACTGCCCTCAATCCATTAATCACCTACAGATCTCATTGATCAGTACATTTATACTCGATCGATAGGAGTCAAAAACTGATCCAAAAGCAAGTAACCAACACTCAAGTAAATATGTAACATAAAAGGAATAGTGAAGTGAGATGTAATCAGTGGACTTTTACTTAATTACAGGAATGATGTACTTGACCCACCACTATCCTTTTGTCAGCTTTAATACCACCAAACATCAAGATGTTGTGTTGAATGCAAGACAGGCACCGACACTGGAACCTCCTTTCATCAATGTTTAAATATCAATGGGCCTCATTGCAACCCTCAAAAAACAAAATCATTTCCACCACAAGTTTGGGAAAGTAATTTCTGGTGTTGGTATGTTGAAAATCCAAAATATTACAAAGTGCATTCCTGACACAGCTCATTTGCATTGAGCGACGCCTACAAAACTCCAGGAGAGTAAAATTAACAATGAAGGCGATGTTTAAGATAGAAAAAAAAAAGCTATTTTTACTTCATAGCCAAAAATTCTTTTTATGTATATGTATTAAAAAAAAGCAAACCCAACAGAGGTGTCTGTATACAGCTTACAGCTCTATACAGTCTATCTGCTCCTCAGTTAACATATAAAAACACAGCTATTTATATAGTCGTGACTGAAAAGTTAGTTTTAAATAAATTTTTTTGATTTTCTTTTGTTAAAATCAATAATTCAAATGAACTGTTTTTCCACAAAATAGTTCTCAATGGTAATCCAATTCCTTAAACCAGTGAAACGGCATGAGGATGTATTGTGGACAGACTTTAAAGCACTTTTATAAGTTGGATAAGGATTTCTGCTAAATCTAACAAAAATTAAGCAAAGTAAACTTAAAAGGTATATGGCACAAATGCAGCAATTCACACAAATGATTCAGTCTTCAAAGTCAAATTTTTACACACTGGGAATACAAAAGGTTATGGGATTTTTAGAAATACTTACACAACCTATACATGCAGAACATTTATTTACATCCAGATTGATAAATGAGGCCCATTGACAATTTTTATCAAATAGACCCCTTCTGGTAGTCTGACGACTAAAAGGAAATCTAGCACCGGTGTCATTAAGTCCACTCCTGCAGACTGAAGTCCAACTGAGTATACACCCATTTTATACACCATATTCAATTAAATAATGACTAGGACAAAATTTAATGGTACTGATGGTTCACAAAACTGATGTGCACTGATGTGGTCAACACACACTGTCTACAAGTAATCATACAGTGAGCCATTACATCAAAATCATCACAGGGTCTTTTGTTTTTAATTCAGTTTACACAGGAACAGGGTGGGCAAAAGAAACAGGGTGTCAGCTTAAAAAAAAAAAAACAACAACAAAAAAAAAATATTAAGCTTGTTCCACAATTAAACATTTTGCACAGACTCGGTCTGCACACGTAACAGCATGCATGGCATCGGGATTTGTGAGCGAAAAATACAAAGCACAAAGAGAAGAAACTAAAACGAACAAAATCTAAAAAAAATAAAATATAAAGAACTACCGGTCAAATCTAACACTAACCATTATAAATATGGAATTACGAGTTTAAAATCTGAATGAAAGCCGTAGTGGGTGGGTTTAGTATGGTCTCTCGCGCCGATCCTGGCGATGGTCTCCCCTGAGTAAGAGAAAAATACGATTAACTGTCAACTCTGATTATACTGATAAATTAAATTATTAACAATACCAGACAACATGTGAAAAGAAATTCAATCTGCCACCTTCATGTTAATCATGTGAGCATTGTTGGCACAACCACGATTCTGCTGCACAACAAAAAAAAAAAAATCCCACTCACTTCAAGTCCATCTTTCCTGGTGGCCCCATCCCCCGGCCCCTTCCACGCATGTCATCCATTGGCGGTCCACCTCGACCCCTTCCACCGAATCCACCCCTGTCCATGCCCCTTCCGCCACGAAATCCACCGCCGCGGTCTCCACCTCTGCCCCCACGGAATCCTCCTGGACCTCCGGGGCCTCCTGGTGCACCTCTGTCCATGCCACGACCGCCACGCATGCCACCAGGACCTCCACGGCCACGATCACCACCTGAAGAAAAAAAAAACGGATTCAGTCTTGGAGAAGAGATTTTTAAACGGATCTTACAGTCTGCACTTCAAGATATTGCAACGACGAGCTGGAAGAAGAAAAAGAAAAAAAGATGCCATTACCTGGAGGGAAAGGAGGTGGACCGAAACCTTCGGGTTTGGGTGCCTTACACTGGTTACACTCCATCCTCCAGGCAAAGTTCTGGTTTCCACATCCACTAAAACGAGAAAAGCAAGAAATGAAAACCAAGGGAGAGTTGAGGCACAACACTGCGATGCATTCTGAAGCGAAGCACCATATTACACAATGGGAGAGTCGGAAAAAAAGGGAACATTTACGCATTAGGACACTGCCAGTCTCCAGCCCTCTGTTGCATGTTTCCACCAGTTGGTGCCCCTCGGCCCATTCCTCTAGGTCCACCTCGAGGAATGAAACCTCCGCGCTCGCCACCACGGCCCATCCCACCTCGACTCATCATCCCTACAGGCACAAAAAGAGCTTCATGAGAAGATCAGACACATTGATGTATACCTACACCATAGAGCTCGAGATATACAGGGTTCCTACACACATTTCATTTCAGATTCCATATTTTTTTATTTTTTTTCCTATAAGACTTTTTTTAAAATATAAGACCATATTTAACATCTGAAATAATTTTTAATTCCAACATGCGTTATAGTACAATCTCTGATGGAAGTGATTATATTACAGAAGTATATTATTATATTAGGACCGTTAATGTGCGATTCACACAGGAACTACAAAACAGAACTGAAGTTTAAACTGAAGAACCATTTGGCCATGTCCACACTGTCTCTTTCAGTCGCAGCTTTTTGAAAAACGCTCTTCAAAGTGGATCAAATTTAAAAATGGCGTTTTCGTGCCCTTGTGTGAACTGCGAAAACGATATTTTCAGTCGTGGCTGCAAAGTTCCAAAGAGCTGAAAAGTAAATAAACGGCAGGGGGCGATGCGACTTAAATTTTGCTTGTGTGCAGTACAGGGACGCAAGTGTTTTCAGACGTTTCAGTGTGGATGTGCAACCCAAAAATCGTTTTGGAGAAATTAGTGAAAATAAAAGTATGGACTTTTGTGTTGTTTAGACAAAAATGCCGGGTTTTTTCCCCCCTGTATGCAGATTAGTGTAAACGTAGCCTGTGTTTTATAAACAATATTTAATAAATTCTTAATTTTATATTTAAAAAAACCGAACAGAGCCGAAAAACATTAATTAATTCAGTGTTCTAAGCCCCGCCATCCAAACTTTGAGAGAAAAAAAATTCCAAACTTTTTCAAAATGCGTAGGAATCCTGGGATATAGCACCATTTTCACATAGTTGCCTGATAAGCAGATTTCATTAAGAGCACCTAGCTGCTCACCTCCTCTTCCCATCATCCCACCACGATCTCCCCTCATCAGCATTCCACCCCTCATCATCATGGGCTTCCGCCGGGCCATAGACACCTTCAGCTTTTTTCCCTGGAAGTCCTTACCTGGGCAGAAAAAAGAAAACCATATAAATACTCACAGACTAGCAAAAGTGGCCTAATTTTTTTAATGGGATAACATTTTTTAAGAGATAACCTGATGAATAGCCAGATCTACAATTCATCACTGCCCCACTGATTATTTTCAAAATGCCACTGTTGGTGCATCTGCTATTTAGAAAACTATCAGCAGTGGGCTCTGATACATAGGTCAGATTACACACACTGTGCTGAGCTTTTCATACCATGTCTAGAGCACAAGCTGTGTGAACACACTACCGTCATATTACATGCGGTGTAACGATACAGGTTTTCTTTTCGGAACAGGACTTTCGATACGGTGCACGTGTACCGAATGCAATCCTTGTTTTTAACGTGTGGAACATCCGAGTTCCTCACAAACGTAGAGTCACCGTCACTACGGAAACACGATTTGTTCTGCACACGGCGAAATCGCAGACACTTCCTGTCATTGCCAACGTTTTTACGACAGACTAGAAATAGCAATATTTTGGTGGAGTGGGTGGAGAAGAGTGATAGCAGGAGTGATTTGTGATAGAAGAGTATCTACAAGAGTGAAAGCTTATAGGACTGTGGTGAGACCTGCGATGTTGTATGGTTTAGAGAAAGTGGCATTTTTGTGTTTCGCATTTCTTCTCTCTAATTGTACCGAAAGTGAAACAGATCGTGACTTAAAAACCCTTGGGTGTTTAATGAGATTCTTAAATTCTATATGTACTGTATTTTAAAAACACACCGTCGAACCATTCCACTGCTGCCTTGGCGGCCGGTGGATCCTCATAGGACAGGGTGGCGTCGCCCTTCGGTTTGCCCGTGTCCTTGTCTGTATAGATGTTTATAGCGGGGAGACCAGTACGTTTATTAATCTGGAAAAGAACATACACAGCAGGTTAACGAACCAGTGAATTTCCAAGCCATTGACAATCATTCTCACAACTGGTCCAATTCCTATTCACACCATTCCAATGAAGAACATTAAACATTTTGCTTAATAGTGGGTCTTTTATACTGATTCCCATTTTTATATCCAGATTCCTTTCTCCCTCACCCTGATGATGCCGCTCTGCTTGAAGAACTCGGCCACTTCATCCATTGCTGCGTTTTCAGTAAGGCCTGTGATGTAAATGGTGCTGTTCTCAGAGTCATCCTGCTCCTCTGGGCGACCTAACGGACATACGCACACTTTAAAATCCGCGTAGGCCTTGTATTGCTCCGACTAAAGCGCACATTATAGCGCACTGCACAATTTTTTTTTAATAATTCTAACTTACCCATGTCTGCATCTGGTCCTGATATTAAATATGATGACAGAGGGAGGAAGAAAGAAAAAAAAAGAGCAAGTTAGTCTTCATCCTACACTTTCTGTGCAGTGACATGACCAAGTCCAGGTAAAGATTTCCCAGGCACACTTGCTCTTCTGAGCATTCAGAAATAAATACAAGAGAGAAGCAAAGATACCTTTGTGCTTCAAAATTTGTGGGGAAATTAATTCAAAGGAATCTATTCAAATTAACCTGTACACCTGAACCTAACTGCTTATGCAAGTGTGCCATGAATAGCAAAAACATGCCAAACCACAAACCCAAATTGGACTCCGAACCTTTAATTTCAGAGAAATTGCTGTAAACCCTGACGTTGTGTGACTTATGGTCAGTTACCATTAAACCCTAAAATGTGAAAAACTCTTTGAAGGAGTCCATAGTTTTTTTTTTTTTTTTAAACCCATATTTCTGTTGTTAAACTGAACCAACCCCATTGTCAACCAATACATAATTGTTCATAAAAACCCATAAAACTCTAGCCGGCAGACTTGTGTCTTTGCATTGCAAGGCAAAAAAAAAAGAAGGTATATTTCCCCTCTGTAATATCAAATATCCATGAAAATGGTGGAACAAAAGCAAGTTTGTGTATGCTCTGGTAATTCTCTTTAAAACTTACCACCAGGCTTAATGAAGCCACCTCTGTCTCCAGTGATGCTGGGGGAATAAGCGGAGATATGAAGGCGATTTTCCCTTTAAACAGCCACTTCAGTACCACAAAATGGGAGGGGTGGTTATGGGGGAGAGTGGACACGTCTGGCTCTACACCCCCCCCCCCCCCCCAAATATGCTCTAAGCATCCCCCTGACTAGTTACAACACTTGTTTTGGAACGGGGGAAGAGGGGGTGTTCAAAGGATGCATAGTACTTTACATGGTTGTGGCTGAACAGTTGTAATGGTCAAATAAACAGCTACCACAGATGTGTATTTAAAAAAAAACTACATATTTCCACAACATAAGAAAAATGAATTGATTGTTTCAGATGCAGCCCAGCAGCTGGTTACCGTATGGGGAAAACGTAACGCTCTGATACAATTATTTGTTTGTTGATTGCATCTGACAAAATCTAAAAGCACAAGTGAATTTGGTGTGAAAGTGCAGGTGACCTTGATGGTGGTCAACCTGCATGAGCTCTCAGAAAATAGGAAAATAAGTGCAAGTGCAAGTCAACACTCAGACTACAGTCGTCCCCCGTCCATCGCGGTGCCAAAACCGACCGGGAAAAACTAACTTCCGCAATAAATGGACGCAGTACTGTAGTGTAGCCCAAGCAGAGTTTTGGTTAAAGAGTTCTAAAACGTCAAAAAAGAGGCCGAATTAAAGATACACGTCACTGCATTCTTTATTTTCATTGGCTTAATCTGGAGACGCATGTCTTCAACTCCCCCCCCCCCCTTTTTTTTACGTTACTTCACGGGATAATACAACCAACAAACAAGCGGAAACATACGGTTTCTTGTAATGCTGCTCGTTTTAAATGAACTGAAATTCACGAAACAAAATAGTTATGTGCCAAATTAAAAATCGCGATAAAGTGGGACCGCGAGATTCGAACCGTGATAAATCGAGGGACGACTGTACTTTCGTTTTCATTTCCCCAAAAGATGCCACACACCAACGGTTAAAAATGCTCACATCCCTGTACTGAACATGAGCGAAACGTGAAATGCTTTGACCTGCGTCATTTCCGCCTAGCGTTTATTTACTATTAAAAATTACGTCATTGTTTACCGAAAGCCTCCGTCCCCCCCCCGCCACAGTCCACACTGCGACCTGGAAAAACTGCGTTTCAAATGTATCTGCTTTGGAGGGCGTTTTTCAAAAAGCTATGTTTTGGTCGAGTGAAAACAGTGGCTCAGTGGCAAAACGGAGAGAAAAATATGCGTTTTTAAACGACAACGTATTCGTGCGGACACGGCCTCGGGGCTTCGATAGCAGTTTTTCACAACAAAGTCACAACAGAAAAAAAAAGGCTGCAGTTGCACCATCTATAATTTTAAACATTACGATTAGTTGCATAAGCATATTTTCGGCAGCATTTAGTTGGGTTTTTTTTGTTTGTTTGACCCATCAAATACCTACTACAAAAAGAAAAGCTTTTCATTTCTGACTGCATCTGAAACAATCTGCTTACACAAAGCTGGTACATGCAGTTCCAGTCAAATTAATCAGAAAAAGCATTTAAACTTAAAAATACACACCATTCTGTTTCATTACACATACGTTTAAAAAATAATTATACAAAGTAAAAAAAAAAAAAATGCTATCAAACATTCAACTGGAGCATTACAGTTAACTTTTTATTGTTTATCAAAATAACACAAGTTTCTTTTCAATCCCCCTGTGAGGGTAAAAAACCACACTTGTATCTCTCCGGCTTTAAAATGATGCCACCAACTCTTTATGTCCCCTTTTGAAAAGGCTGCCGGGCCACACTGAACTGAGTAGCGGTACTGTAAATGTATTGCTGTGTTAACATGGCTCTCACTTTGTTACCTGCAGCGTATAAATGTGACAAAGCATGTTAAAGCAGAATTGCTCATATTTCATTCAAGCATTGCAATAACCATATGAATATTTTTTTTTTGAGAATTATTTTCCCAGAACTCATTAAGAGAACTTAAAAAAAAATTTAAGAAAATGGATGCAGTGTATTTGGGCAATTTGTACAACAAACACCACCTAAAAGAAAGTAGAACAAGCTTCTACCCAAGAGCAAGCATTCTGATTTTCTAAATTTGAATGACAGTCTTTTTATTATTTTTATTATTATTATTATTATTATTCCAATGCTATTGGTGCAGAGTGGTACTTAATTGCTGGTTTGATATTTTGCATTACCCTCATAAGTATTAAATATACCCATTTTGTCATGTTTTACACAAAAAAAACTACTTGAGGCAAACACTTCAGTGTATAACACTTGTGTAAATAGTAACACTCCATTTAAACCTTTTAGAAACCCGACATCAATTTTTTTCCAAAGCAAAATGTCACTTTTCAACATTACCATTAGAAACATTGCTATTTTATTTTATAAACAAAGTTGGCAACCCAGTAACCAGGAAGTGAGTCAGGATTTGAAACACTGCATTCACTTTCATAATATAAATACCACCTGTTCATCACTGGATTATCAGGAAAACCTTTGAGAAAAAAAAAACACTGGTGGGAGGGGAAGAAAAAAAATATATATATATAAAATAAATAAATAAATAACTTTTCCACACTTTTGAGGAAAAACAAGAAAGAAAGAAAAAAAAAAAGAAAAAAGAAAAGAGTGTCAGATTTGCCCACCAAGACCAATACACACCCTTAATCTGGAGGAGAATAAAAAAGATATGTAAATTGTTTTTTGTTAAAAACAGAATGAATAAAAAGGTTTTATCTTAACGTATTAGTTTTAAAAAACTATTAAGAACGTCAATAGTTTGAGACATGCGATTCTGTTTTTGCAAAAACATGACATTCATGAAAACCCTCACAATTGGAAGCTGCACTTTGCAGCACTTCTGTAGATAATTAAGTAATTATGTGGCCAATTGCAGAATGCTCCAAAATACATAGTGAAAAAATAATAGCGTGATTTAAAACATTGATAAAGTACCTCAAAGTTACAACCATGACTCCCTGGTAAAAAGGAACAACCAGTAAATGCTGATTATTAACTCATTTACTCCATATTGTTAATTCATACTGTGGCAAACCAAAGCCAAATCTATCCAGGTTTCTGTTTACAGACTTGATCAACTTTTAACAAAGAAACACTGATGTGGAAAGGATTTTTGACCAGTTCTCCACAAAATAACACCTCAACCTCTTACCTTCGGCCATGTGGCTAAGGGCTGAAAGCTATTTAATTCGGCAATACTTTCCTTTTTCATACCCAACTTTATTATAAATTAAGAGTTATTAATTACCTCAACACGTCTGTATAACAGTTACTGACAGTAAGCTTTGACCTGCGTTCTGGTAATTCCTCGCCCTGAATTAATCAACTCAGCACACTGAATTTAAATAGAAAACATGTCGGGGGGTGTATTTAGCATAGCCCTCAGCCCCTTCATGGCCGTTCACAGCTCCTGCATTAGGGGATGAAAGTGATTGTGGCTCACACGCACACACACACTTACCCCATGCCTCCACGGTTCATTCCCCCACGCATTCCTCCTCTCATCATGCCCCGGTCGAACCCCCCTCTGCCACGCCCGCGGTTCTCCCCCCCTCCCATTCCACCGCCGTAACCACCGGATTCGGAGTAACTGCTGTTCTGGTGGTCCGGCCTGTAATTACCTGAACAAAAAGAAAAAAAACATCCATCACTATGATTATCCTGAGGCTTTGTGGCTGCAGCTGATTGAAGCTGAAACCACCTCTGTGCATGTCCCACCCTACCATATTGACTGGGTGGTTTGTAGTTGTTTTGTCCATAAGCACCTCCACTGCTGCCTTGCTGCCCATACTGACTGGCAGGCGGCTGGCCGTATGACCCTGAGGGTGGCGGGTAGCTGGAAGGTGGAGGTTGCTGCGGGGGCGGCGCCTGCTGCTGGTATCCGCCCTGCTGGCTGTAGGAGCTCTGCTGCCCATAGCCACCCTGCTGGCTCTGATAGCCGCCCTGCTGTTGCTGGGAATAAGAGTTTTGTTCGTATCCTGGAGTCTGCTGACTGCCAGAGCTGTAACTGACCAAGAATAAAGAGATGTAGCTCAAATCGTTCACAACAAAACAAGTTCTTATTGAAGTTGGGCTACAATAGATGACTTATTGATGTCTTATTCAAAACCTGATTTTTTTTCCTTTAACAAAAGGTTTTCTCCGTCACTGCTAAGTACAAAAAGAACATAAGAATAGTTGCAGTACCTGGGAGGAACTGAAGAAGCAGTGGCCTGTTGTCCATAACCGGTGTAAGCAGGCTGGGATCCGTACGCAGCCTGGCCACCATATGAGGCCTGATTGGTGCTGGAGGAAGCAGAGGATGCATCGTAACTGCTGCCTCCATAACCCTGGACAGGCTGGGAGTACCCCTGAGGGGCAGCTGGAGTAGCGTTATATCCTCCTATAGACAGAGAAAGGCTTGGAATTAAAATACAATAGTAATATTCAGGGTTTCTACACAATTACTGTTCCATACTGTAGATTTCTTTCTTTCTTTATTTTTATTTAACCTCCCCTGATAATCAACATTATCTAAACAGAAAGTTGAATAAGTTAAATGAGCATTATAAAGTCCCTCACCGCTGGCTGGTGGTTGCTGCCCGTATGAAGACCCATAAGCCTGCTGGCTGTACCCTCCAGAAGAGCTGCTGCTCTGAGAGTAAGCTGAATCAGCAGGCTGTGTGTAGGAGCTGTATCCCTGTTGCTGACCATATGACTGCTAAAACCAATAAATCAACAAAGAGCACACGTTAGAAATCAGTTACTACAGAGATGCTTTTACTTTGCAAAGAGATCAAATCAGATCCAAGAGACTTATGAGCAATTGATTTTTGTTTTCTCGTCATGTAGCTGTTTGTTTTGTCTCCCATAAACTTGACCACAGAGCAGTGTGATGATTTACCTGGGTACCTTGCTGATAGGCCTGAGCAGGCTGGGCAGCATAGGAGCCATACCTGGGTGAGCAAACACACGTTAATAAAAACTCATGCAAATCATGCAAACTGTACAACACGCAGAACACCACAATATGAGCACGTGGAAAATGTGATCTGCAAAATATGTGAATTTAAATAGAAAAATTCTTACCCTTGCTGTCCTCCAGCTTGTCCATAACTGTTATAATCTGCAGGAACAGGGAAAAAAATTTAATCAGTTTTCTTTGCAAAAGTTACAGATTTCCACCAATAAAGAATCCAAAGCGACAAACAATTCGTCATCTGAATTATTTCAATATAATTTGCAACGAACATTTAAACGCGCTGATCCAACAACCCTAAAGCTGAACTCTGACTGGTTTACCGAATAATTGTTTTTTGTTTTTAAACAAAATTGTGTTTATTTCTAAGACGTTAAGAACAAAGACCACGACAAGTTACATCACAAAGTTTTTCATTTCTTAAGCACCATCAGAGATTGTCCTTCAAAAATGAAAATAAACCCATCAAGAAATCAGAAGCCACCAATTCTTCTCTTATTAGATAAAAATGACTGCTGGTACTGGAGACTCCTTTCTGAAACGTCTCTTCATATTACTTACATTTCAACCTCGAATTTATCGCACCGTATCTTTGTTATGTTTAATGTTTACTCTTGCTGTTGAGTGAAGTTTTAAGCTTGAATGAAGTTGATATCGAAGCTGCTGGAAATAAAATAACCTGGTGAACACGTCTGGCCAAACTGTTACTATAGCGATACGGTATTACACACAGAGCTGCAGAAAGTACAGAAAAATCAATCAATGCCTTTCTTTCAGCACTGGTTGCCTGGCAGCTTCTTTGCAAACCTATGCATCGGTGTGTACTGATGTCAAATCCCTCATCATGAAGTGATGACACACACACATCAGTGGTCCTTTGAATAAAGGTGATGCAGGAGATTCAAGATGGCAGCTTATATACAGCTGAAATATACAGCCAGACTTGACAAAAATGCTTTTTTTTTTTGTTTTTGTACATGAGGAAAACTGCTGTCATTTGTCTTTACAATTTTGGTCTGATGTCACTTTTGTTTTATTTGCCTCAAGAGATCGTAATGTCATTATCTTCTTACACACACACACACACACACACACACACACACACACACGTAAACATATCCATAAAACCCAATTTGTATATCAAGAGGTACCCCTGAGTGTGAATTATTATTAATAATTATTAATCCTTGTTAATTAACAAAAATAATATTCTGTTCAAAAAATATGCAAAATATTTTCTACGCTTTTTTACATTAGGCGTATTTTGAATATGTTTACAGAGAGACAATTCTCTCCTTTTTTCAGATTTTTCCCACCCATTAAATATTATTTTTTTATTATATGACGTAACTTTTGAGATACAATGGTTGTCTTTATTGTGATTTTTTTTCCCCTTTTATCTCGTTGGTGGTTTTTTTTTTTTATAAATACATTTTTCCCCCCAAAACTATCTAAATTTTGGACAAGTCTCTGTATCCTGTAAATTACGAATAAGTCCATGTTTCCAACCCCAATAAATAAATAAATATTTTATTTTATTACAAAGCTCCAATATTGATTTGTCCGAAAGCACAAAGAAAAATCCGACTCCAGAGACGCACTGGGAAATACAACATACCCCACAAATACTTACAAGCTAATCACTATAATCAATTAATTTTTTTATATTCAAGCAAAATATTATTTATATTAAAGCATAAATCAAAATCCTAATCTGCCTCACTACCACCCAAACCCAAGGCCCGCTGAACCACGTGACCTGTTAACCGATTTATCTATCGAACCTACTTATTTATTTATTTCCATAATGTATAATTAAAGATTATATTAACCATTTATACCAAATAAATCTCTCCAAAATCAACCCACATAGCTAGCTAACGCTCCACCTCCATCTCCAGCTATTATAATACAACCTTGCTAAGCAACCGGTCGAATACAAAAGGGCCGAGTCCCAAATTCATGCATAGCGTCCCCTAAATAGTGCGTCACCCACGCTGTTTTAGATTCCACATAGTGCACAAGTGTACCAAGAACGAAGCCATTTGGGATTGAACCCAGCGCAAGCCGCTTAGCATGGCTAAGTGATGCAAATAAAGATAAACGCAAATTATATCAGTGGTACTAATTATAATTTCATTTAATCAAGCGTGCAGTGACTGTAAACCAAAATGACCTCGTATGAAGAAATATATTGGTAAAAAATGTTTCTTTTCGATGCAAAGAATTTGAATTACCTGCTGCGGACGCCATTTCGTTGACTCGCGTTTTTTGCGGGCTACCAAACCTAGTGCGCATGCGCGAAAATGGCGATTAGGATGAATCCATTCCCAGAAAATACAATAACGTAGAAAAAAAATATTTAAAGACACAATCGTTTTTTATTATTATCATATTATCTGGAATTGAGAAAATGATAATCGCTTTTTTACACATTTAAACCTACGGCGTGTAACGAATCGGTACAGTTAAAAACAAAACACAAATAGATTCGCCCGTAATGACGACACTGGTATCCAAATGCATACTAGAGTACTAAGTAGTACGCCACGAGCGTACGTATGTGTTTGCCATATTCCTCGTCTCTATACTATGTAGGATGGAAGTATGAGCTCTATTTTAAGGGAATAAAGCAGTACAGCTGTTCCAATCTCAGCTAATTTATTCCTGCTTCACAAAATAACAAAGGATTTTCCATTTGAATGTTTACTTTAATGTTTTTTTAAATGTTATCAATTCATTTTAAGTGTTAAATACACTTAAAATGCTAAAAAAAAAAAAAAAAGAGAGCATATTCTAATGTACTAGTATTGTACAGTATTGAGCTTCACCAATCAGGCATAATATTATGACATTATAACTTTATAACAGGTGAAGTGAATAACACTGATTATCTATTCATCATGGCACCTGTTAGTGGGTGGGATTTATTATTCAGCCAGTGAACATCTTGTCCTCAAAGTTGATGTGTTAGAAGCAGGAAAAATGGGCGAGCGTAAGGATTTGAGCGAGTATGACAAAGAACGAATTGTGAAATATTGAGATACACATCTCTGATACAGACAATTTATGACTATGAGAAAAGCTATGAAGAGAATAGACTACTGGAAATAATTGAATACATATTCATTGACAAAAATATATTAAAGCGTAAGTCTGAGATTAGATAGAGTTTAGGTCAGCAGAGACGGCCTTGTTGGCGCTGACAGTATGCCACTAATGTCTGTCTATTATTCAAGACTGATTTTGTGTACAGTATGTTGTCTTGGTCACATGAATGCTCTAAACCGGTCGTCTAGCCATCACAACTTTGTCCTTGTCAAACTCGCTGAAATCCATTCGCTTGCCCATTTTTCCTGCTTCCAACACGTCAACTTTGAGGAAAAATGTTCTAATAAATCGCACCCACTAACAGGTGCCATGATGAAGAGATAATCAGTGGTATTCATTTCACCGCTCATAATGTTATAATGTTACGCCTGATTATTGTATAATACTGTATAAGTAAAGTACACCATTGTGTACTTAATTTTAGGGTTGTTGTTTTTTTTTTCGGGGGGGTGTACACTTTAATAGTGTAGTCAACGAATGTAAAGTTCACTGAATGTATGGACGACAACAGTAGGTAGTTACATTCCTGTCAGTAGTAATTTGTACATAAATTCAACAATGAGTCTTATTTGTAAATCTGCAACTGTGGCTAGCAAAAACAGTGTGAGAACAGTCACCATGTCCCATCTATAGACTAATTTCAATCTCTACAGCAAAAGAAGAATTTTTTATGTGTCCTGCATTTCCAAAAGTTTATAAAACCCTGAACGTTGAACATAAATGCAGACCCAATTCGACACTTTTCAAAATATATAATACCGTGTGTGTAAAGTACACCGGTGTTATATAATGCTAAAAGAACCGGAAATGTGTAAGAGTGAGAAATCCATCCAGCCATGAGGAACGTTTATTTTTATTTTTTTTGCGAAAGTACGCGTTAATAGTGTAGTCAATGAATGAAAAGGTTCACTGAATGGATGAAAACTGTAGATTATATTCCTGTCAGTAGTAAATCGTACATAAATTCAACAATGAGATAAATCTGCAACTGTGACTAGCAAAAAACAGTGTGAGAACAGTCGTCATATTACATTTATAAAGACTAGTTTCAATCTTTACAGCAAAAAAAAAAAAAAAAAAAAGACAAATCCGCCATTGGCTTTACAGATGATGAATTTAAACAGGAAGTGAACTCTATACACTCGATGCTGTATGAATTTTTGTTTTTTTTACAAAAGTTTTTTGGATGCTGTACGTGTGTGTGTGTGCATGTGGCAGCTATAAAACTGTCTATTGCAAAATACTCAATGGCATTTTTAAACTCTGATATGACCGGACTTAAAAAACGGTGATGAATCCGAAGTTGTTGTCTAAAGAGAAATAAAACAGACGGCGGTGGCAGAGGGAACCAGCGTTGATATACGGCTGATAGACGGCATGAATCGGCTCGTATGGGATTTAAAAGGTGTTAAGGAAAGGGGATGAAGTGCTCCGGCGCATTCTAGACTCCAGGCCGAGCTGAGGTCTGTATCGAGGAGGTCTGTGAACGACGGCGTCGTGATGGACGAGCTGAAAAAAGCAAAGTGTTCCTGTCACAGTAATCCTTCCTGCTCGAAGACTGAGGGGAGAAGGGAAAAGTCAAACGGGGCGAATTTGACACCTGTGCCGCTGTAGAATTTATTCTGAAACTCCACCCTGCAGAGAGAGATGAAGAGAGGGAGAGAGACATTGAGAGATTAACAAAAAGAGAGAGAGAGAGAGAGAGAGAGAGAGAGAGAGAGAGAGAGAGAGAGAGAGAGAGAGAGAGAGAGAGAGAGAGAGAGGAAGAAAAAACAAGAGCCAAAGAAGGAAACACAGACAGATAGACAATTATTAACAAAGAGAGACAGAATAGAGATAGAGAAATGGAGAAAGAGACAGAGAAGAAAGAATGACATTCAAAAAAGAAC